>JAOUQT010000013.1:10070339-10082264 GCA_025769995.1 Xyliphius kryptos | reverse complement strand
CCCTACACCATACTAATAAATTATTGTGGTCTAAAACCAGGTGTTTCAGTTTCATTGTCTAACCCCTGTAAGTCTAAGTGGAAACTGGCTTAACTAGTACCTGCACAAATTTGGATCTTGAATACTGATTAAATGTTTTTCAAGTCATTTGCGCTTATTAAGTAGTAAATGATATGTTGTAAAGAAGAGTTGGCCATAATTCCAATATTCATAGGTGGCAAATGTATGTGCACCCTTTCTTTAAGCGTACTTTGTATACATTGTCTTGCTGCAAGACCACCACATTCTCTTGAGATTCAGTTCATGGACATATGTCCTGAAATATTTCCTTTAGATTTCTCTGATATAATAATTCATTACTCCGTCAGTGATGGCAAGCCGCCCTGACCCAGATGCACCAAAGTAGGCTTAAACCACTATGTTTCGCAAATGGAATATGGTTCTTGATGGGATGCAGTTTTTCCTTTCTCCAAAGGGAACGCTTTCCAAAGGGAGGCCTTTAGTTGTTTACACATTACCCTGTGGTCCTTTAGGATCTCATTAACTCACCTTGCTTTTGGAGTAATCTTGGATGTTAAATAATGGTCTTAAATTTCCTCTGTGTACACAATATATCTGATTGTGGATCGTCAAAGTCCAAACTTTTTAGAGATGGTCTTTTAGCATTTTCCAGCCTGAATGTGCATCAACTCTTTTCCTGAGGTCCTGAAATCTCCTTTATTCAGGTCATGATAATGTGAATTCTACAAATGAGCGGACTTTGATAGATCCATGTTCTTTAAATAAGAGATGGTGCTCACTCACACCTGATTGCCATTCAATTAATTGAAAACATCTGACTCTAATTTCATCCTCAAATTAACTGCTAAACCTAGAGGTTCACATACTTTTTCCACTCATAAATATGTAATATTGGGTGATGTTCTTTAATAAAGAAATTACCAAGTATTATATTGTTATATGTGTGTGTGTGTTTAAAACCTGATGTTTCATAATTATGCAGAAATATAGAAATTGTATTAGGGTTCACAAATGTTTAAGCACCACTGTAATGATTACACACCTCCTCTTATAGTAATTTTATCCTTTTGTTGGCCATTTGTTTAATGCCCTGCATTGAAATCAGGAGTTCCTTTTAAAACTGGTGGAAACCTGGGTCAGTTTACTAAAATTGCCAAAGTTCAACTGATTTGATTGTTTTTTCAACTTGGCTGCATCTGCTTGTGCTTTGCAGGGACGTTGTACTTAGACTGGGATCTCAATGTGACCATCTGTGTTTAACAGAATCACTAGTTAATGCATACAAAGTCATCCCATTGCAAGGGTTAACTGCACAGATGTGTTTTGTGAGACAGAAAAAAAAAAATGATTGGGCGTCTTAAACTAATCAGCTGCTGCAGACCCATGGAATATAAACCTGTTACAAAGGGTCCTGGCTTTTCACAGCAGCATGCATTTAAAGCCCAAATCCTCTTGTTTGTGTGTTATATTTTAAATAGTATTCAGTCTGACTCCAGTTGCCTTGATCCACTCCAGTTTGTGCATTAGAAAACAACGCGTACAATATCAGGAACTCTATACAGCTGTTGTGTAAAAAAATAAAAAATAAAACACCCCCACATCAAACTGATTCTAGAATTATTAATCCTTTATTACTTCAGAGTCTAGAGAAAATACAAGAACTTTAAATTCCAAACAAAGCTAATTCAATTTAATTAAACAACCTAATATAAATTAACATACAACTGACAGTTTATAATAAAAAGAACACTTGTACACGCCATAACCCCATTCAGAATGCTCATTTTAACCATCCGCTACTGCCAAATCAATATTCACCAAAACTGAAAACAGAAAAACCCAGCACACATCAAATTATTATAAATAATTTATAACTTTTTATTATTTAATAAATATTAATTAAAAGCTATTTACCAAGAAAACTATTTACATTATTTATGCATTTAATAATTGCTGAAAAATACATAAGGGGTGAACTTTTATAATCAACATAGTGTTGATTTACAAAATAATTATACATGCAGATCTGAGAGCAAAAAAAGAAGCACCCTGGTTATTTGAAGAATATACACTGTGTACACATTAGAATAAACTCTTGGATGCTCTGCTGATGTAATACTTGTGTCTTATAGAGTTTTAACTAAGATAAATTATTGTTAAAAACATTGCTCCATGACGAATGTACACACAAGCGTCGTTAGATCATCATGCTTCATTTACTAGCGGCGTAAATGTGCATTATATATACTTTCCCCCTCATAACTAAGGAAGAGTGAGGTAACTGATTTTTATACATGTCCTTTTATCTCTTAGCTGACGTATGTAAGGACGACAGACTGAATGGGTTCCCTGCAGACAGGGCATAGCTTGTTGCGCTTTTTAAGCTTCTTTGCACAGGTGTAGCAGGCCATTAGGTGTCCTGTGCGCCCATGGACGATGCAGCCATTCTTGGGTCTGCTCTGGCAGATGACGCAGGGCTCCAGGCAGGATGCCGGCAAAGATGTCTCACTGCCATTTAAACTTGTTGTGCGCTCCAGCTCGGGCGTGTCCTCCTGGCTGGAGGAAGTGGAGGGCTGCGAGTAAGAAAGAGATGAGCCCTGTGATTCGGAGCAGTGAGTACTCACTGAGCGCAAGCTCTTTCCATCTGGGACATCCACGCCATCATCCTGATCCAAAGTTGGAATAGGAGATTTAGCACACGTCGTTTCAGATTCAGGGTCCACGTGGGCACAGGTGGTGTCTGTTGTCGTTTCGTTGTTGGGGTTCTCTGAATCAGAGCAAGTCTCTGGAAGCCATCCTGGGCGAACCTTCCAGCAGCTTTTGCAGTGACGAGGGAGTGGAGGGTTCAGATTATCACACTTGCTGCATTTCCAGTAGTCCTGAGAAAATTTACAAATGTAGTCATTTTTCAGCGTGCATCTTAAAGGCCAGTTTTGTAAAACCAAACACAAGAGGTCAGCCAATATATCGACATTACGCAATTTCTGTGTTTAAAAGCACCGATTTTTAAAGTTAGGCACATCTGTGGGTAGCCCCATTGCCCAGGCTGAATGTACATGAGACACGTTTTTGAACGCTCAATAGTCCTGGGAGATTAATGCAAGGCTTAAATTCTGGGGAAATATTTGATATGCTAGATGATGCAAGTAAACTATAAAGTCTTGTTTCACTTAGTTTATGAAAAAACAAAAAGCATTGGGAAATACAGCATAATGCTACAGTTGATTGAAGGTGCACAGTTAACTTGTTGCTGTTTATTTTAAAGACTGTAGTCAAAAATTATTAGCAGCTTGCTTAACATGTGTCTTTGTCTTTACGTTCTGTTAATTTTCCTGTGTTGGAGCCAGAAAATTTTTTTGTGCGTGGGATGGAGGAGGCAGCAATTCTCACAAACGCAGCGTGACTAAGCACTAGCTATGTTAGTCCGCCCCCACTCTCATCATGACACAGAGCTCCCCTTGAGCACACCAGAATGGTAAATAATATTTGTTTAAAACCATATGGTTTAGTTGATGCAGTCAATAGCCGGGTTTACATTTTTCCACGTTTATTTGCATAATCTGTTACAAACAAAAACTAAATCCGCTGACTCTAAAATATCGACTTTGGTTTTAGAAAAACTCATATTGGTCGATCTCTACCAATCACATTCAAAACTTATTTGAATTCAGTTGCATTAGATGAATATTAAAAATATGGAATTATTTTATTCAAAATAAGTCCTATTCCAAAAAGAAAAAGAAAACCAATAGATTAATTGCAAATAAATTAATTAAATTTGCTAAATGTAATAAAGTTTAAAAATGTCCAAATGACCACAGGATGAGGAACACCTATCTAATAACAGTTCACTTTACCTTTTTATTAAATTACAGAATGCAAAGGTCAGTATACAGACTTCAAACAGTGGCAAAGTCCTCCATATCCAAGCTCCACTCAACCATAGATGGGTAAATGTTGCCCTCTGCTGTGCAGTGGACAGATCCACAACTTCCATTATTGCAGACTATGACTTAACCCCGATTTATCAGTAATCATATTCCATTATTTTGGTGCAAAACTCTTAATAATTTGGCTTTTTCAATAAGGTACGTGTTTCCATGGCCTGGCATTTACAGGTATCACTAGACTTAAAGAATCCCGTCTTATGGGAGACTTTGGAAAATCAGGTGTTTCTTTCTTTTGCAACGTTTTATATTTAGCTTTTGAGCAAACATAAGTATAATGGAAACATGACATTGTAGACATTAACTGTGGTGTCACATTTACATACATTTAAAACAAGCAACAATGTAAAATGGGTGGAGCTTAATCTTTCAGTCAAATCAGCGACAATAAAAAAAAAAAATCATTAAATAAACAATTACCTCATCCGTGATCTCTGTATCTTCGTCAAAAGAGTCTTCATCCTCTGCAATAATAGTAACTTCATACACCTGTAGATAATGCAAAAATACATTTCAAAAGTAACATAGCAGCAACTGACTGCAAACACAAGGTTTCCTGCTCAAACCTACAACCAATGACCACCAGAGAGAGCTCTAAAAACTGTTCCCAAATCTTAATCATTTGAATATTAGAAGCAGGACATTATTTGTAATTTTTATTATTTTTTTTTTTTAAGAATTGAGTAGATACCTCATCTTCTCCTGGGACAGAATCTTCATCATTTTCACTGTAAGAGTCAGAATCGATAGACTCCACCTCAAACTCCACACTGAAGTTATCAGAGTCAGAATCATCACCCTCATCACTTTCCTCACTGTGAGATCTACTTACTTCCTATAGAACAAAGATACAGGAAATCAGTAGATATTTGTGAGGTGTTTTTGGTTCACATTGTACAAATAATACCAACATACTGTATATTGCATATTTTTATGCATATTTGTATACAGGGGAAAAAAAAACATGGACTAAAGTAAAATGTTTGTATGTGGAAAAAAAAAGCAACATATTACATAACAGAACTTTGTAAACAAAAAAAAAAAAAAAAAAAAAAATGTAAACAGTTAAAAAGTGTCTGGAAGAAAAATGTCAGATTCTCCAAGTCACTGTGCACTACTGCGTAAATATTTAGGCATGTGTAAAGACATACTATAACACTTTAAAAATAAAAGTTAACAAAACATACTCTAAGGTAAAAGAAAACAGAAAAAAAGTGCAGTAAATAGCAACGACATTAATTTTGGTGCACATTTTGTCTGTTATGTAATATGTGTGTTCTTGACTGAAGTGCAAGGTTTTGTAGTAAAAATGGATGTTAGCAAAAATTAAAATAGTTTTAAAATCATTAATGCAGAATTATTTCAAATAAACTAACAAATTTTGTACTTAAATAGGGTGCATAAAACTTTTGTATAGCACCATACATCACTTATTATACTGTAAGTGCAAGCTCTTGCATGTTTTTCTTGTTATACATCTTGTGTACATTATAATATTTTGCCTGAAAAATTTGCACCGATGAATTTACCGAATTACTGCGTGATACCGAAGACTCGCTGCTCCCTCTCTCTCTGCGCAGACCTCCGATCACACACCAGGACAGGCTATCATCAAATGTCAGGGAGATGCTGTCTGACTTGTGTCTTTTTTGGGGTTCGCCAGATTCCTCTTCAAGTGAAAGGCTTGCTAAAAGATGACAAAATAAATAAATAACTAAATAAAACTATACCGTTTTTAAAATCCACCAGACATTTCAATTACAATCTGCCGTATTTGTAAGTAGGGATGAGATTATTACAGATTTCGATGGCACAATTTTTGAAGAAATAATCACAATTATGAATGTTAACACAAATATTGTTCTCCCAAGTGTTAGTGTGGGTTTCCTTCGGTTACTCCAGTTTCCACCCACAGTGCAAAGACATACATGCTAGGTGAATAGGAAGCACTACATTTTTTTATCATAATCCCAAAAGGGTAAACAGTTCCAGCATTCATTTTCTGAATGTTATTATGATTCATTAATCAACTTTTTAAAATCGTGATTTAATTAGAAAAATCAATAAATCGTATAATCTCTATTCAAAAGTATATGATTCCAAGGATATAACTATTGAGGTACAACCACAAATAAGAAGGATGCACAGAGTATAATACACATTTACCTATATACAGTAAAAAAAAAAAAGATTGATTGTTGAGCACATTAATACTGTACTGCTCACCAATGTATGGTGTTTGAAATGTAGTCACTCAATAAGCTTTAAGAAGATAAGAATACTTAATCTACTGTACTATGTTGATGTTTTCAGTATTTACACCAAGTACACTGCTAATACATTTATTCTAACCACTCACCATGAACATTTACTGACATTGTGTGCATTACAATCATTGTTCTTCGAATTTACTACTACCACCACCACTACTCCACCTACTTGAACGTGCTTTTTTCCTCCTACAGTTAAAGAGGATATGCACAGGTCACATATCAAAACGGCCGGGTGCCCGCTGTGCCCGTTTTCATGCCCAAATTTTCCATTGACTTTGTGAAAGATTTTCAAACTGGCATAACTCAGTTAATTTTTGAGCTAGAAACACGAGATTTGACATGATTGGACCTGGTTCCAGCCAGACACGTTAAATTACACATTTATCATATTTGAAGCGTTTTCACAAATCAGTAGCAATACTTGTCTACTGAAAATCTATAAAATTTTATCTTTCTACCGATTGTACGTTTGAGAGATCTGAAGCATGCAAAACAAAGCATTGTCCGTCATACACATATACTACCATCTAGTGGTAACATTAAAATCAGTCAAACATTAAAATGTACATATCATGAAAATGGGTGTACAGCATCATAAATCCACAACAGCTTAAACTCCTGTCAGCTAAGAACAGGAAACAAAAAAAAAAAACGTTTCACTGGCTCACCTAAATTGGACAATACATAATTGGAATAACATTACCTGATCGGACAAAGCCCTCTTCCAACGGGATACTACACTATGTCACAAAGCTCTTGCACTATATTTCCAAAAGAATTTGCTCACCTGCCTTGATAAGAGCTAATCCTTAGGGTTCAATATGATGTCGGTCCACCCTTTGCAACTAGAACAGCTTTGTATCTTCTGGGAAGGTTCAGAAGTATGTTTATAGGAATTTTTGACCATTCTTCAAGAAGGGCATTAGTGAGGTCATACACTGATGTTGGACTAGAAGGCCTGGCTCTAATTCATCCCAAAGTTATTCTATCAGGTTAAGGTCTGGACTCTGTGCAGGCCAGTCGAGTTCATCCACGTCTTTATGGACCTTGTTTTGTGCACAGGTGCACAGTTATGTTGGAAGAGGAACGGGGATAGCTCCAAACTGTTCCCACAAATTTGGGAGCATAAAAGTTATTGGAACACCTGATACTAATCATTTGGACAGGTGATCAAATACTTTTGGAAATATAGTGTATCTGAAACTGGTTTCTTTAACATGACAAAGATTTTTAATGTACTGCATTGTTATCCAAGCTCATTCTGTAGTGGATAACTACTGTAGTAGTGGTGCTACATGTGGGCCACACATCACAATCAAGGAGAAAAAAAAAATGGAATGCCAGTTTGGGTGCAGGTTTTTGAATTCTTTGAAGCTCAAATCAGATATTGTTTATTATATTCTAGTTTCCAAAGCTAGTAAACTGTAAGTCAGCATTCTATATCATATTTAGGAAATGTAACACAAGCTAAGGTGTCAAAACAAAAATGATGTCTGGAATCTCATAAAATCATATCACTTACAGCATTATTCCATCAAATTTCACACTAAAATGAACCCATTTTTGAGTTTTGGTCTAATGTTTCAAATAATTAGAAGCATATTAATTATTAAAAAAAACTTTGGGGAGCAGACTCCACAATGAGATGAACATAATATACACACACACACACAAAATACAGGGCCCTGGCATCAATAGACTCAATTGTCTCTAGGTTCATGATTTCAGTCTGGGTGTGTGGGTGTCTGCGATTTTATGTGCACTCACCGGGATCACTGCTTCGCCGCCTTCTGCGCTGTTGCTGCTGAGTAGAAGTAGATTGCGAATTTGTCTCCTAAAGGAAAAACATACTTCAAATGTATCCTCATTAAGCTAAACTACACAACTCAAATATGCAATGAATAGGCCCAAAACCATAGTAATAGAAACGTTCCCATCATCATAAAGCCTACACCGCCATGCTTCACTGTCTTCAAAGTGTACTGTGGCTTAAATTCAATTTTTGGGGGTTGTATGAAAACTGCCTGAGGCCCTTTGACCCAAAACTCTTACATTCATCATTAGTCTACAAAATGTTTCTCCATGTCATCCAGGCCAGTTGATGTGTTCTTTTGCAGATAGTATCCTTTTCATTGACTGAGATTTTGCCATTCTGACTATACTTTGATCCATATGAATTGTAGTCTTTTGTATACTTCCATGTCTCTGGTCTCACAGTCTCTGGTTTCCATTTTAAAAGCATTGAAATCATTTGAGCCAACCAGCCCATCACCGTCTTCACTTCTTTATATGGTTTCACTCTCCAATCATTGTGGTAATCAAAGTTCTTCTGAACAATGTCAAAAATAACACGTTTTCTAGGGTTTTCAGAGAGACAAGCATGTAAAAAGTGTTGTACGTTTAGAACTCCAATGGCCATTTTAATGACAATTTTGCATTTCCACTTTATGCCAGTTGCATGTCTATGGAAGGAAACTGAAGCTCCCAGAGTAAACCGTCGCGAACACGGGAAGAACTCCACGCAGAAATTTCCTAGGTCACCCCACCCGGGGATCAAACCCGGGTCCTTTTTGCTGTGAAAGCACAGCACTATTTCTTTAAACAGAAGGAACAAACAGCTTTAAGACATGTATTTAAGTGGTAAACGCATTTACCTCCGTTACTCGTTCAGCATCCCTGACAACTCTACTCGCTCTCGTTGTCACCTGGGTCTCTGCAAAATATAAAAAACATTCACCAAATTACTGAAACATTTAGGAAATTTTCAGGATTTTTTTTATGTTAAAAACATGATAGAGGTCGGCAACAAAGGGAAAGGGTTGTACCTGGGATTTTCACTGCTATGAGATTTTTAGAAATCATTGCAAACAAAGCTCTGGAAAGACAAACAACTCAAAAATAACAACCTGTACATGTTTTGTGTCTTAACACTATGATGAAAATGTTCTAAAGTATTTTTTTATGAACAAGTTCTTCAGAAAAGATAGATGCAACAACCACCCCTACCCCACCCCCAATCACAAATCCCTCCCTGCGTCCCCAGAATTTATGAGCACTTCAGCAGTTACGGCTGTTTAGCAGCTGGGAGCTTTTATATTAAAATACACACCGAGGTTCTTTGACGGAGAAACTGGTCACTCCAAGTACGGAGCCAAGAGCATCGTTTCCACAGTGTACAATGTGCTGCTGCTGCTTGTCATATAACTCCTTGCTCATGATGTATTTGCCCAGGTAAAACATAATCTGAATCACACACACAAAAACAGCTGTAAGAAATCCACAGGCAAATCTTGCTGGGTAAGAAACAACTAAACTGTCTATGTGGTAGGCAATATGACAATATGGTGTAACTATTGTGAGAAATTATCTTATGAATTTGTATACATTTGTTAGTTTGTTGTAACAGATTACACAATAAAATGTGCCTCACTACAGTACATGCAGATTGATACATAATTTTATAAATGTTATCCGTTATCATGATGACATATCGCCCAAATATGTATTTCTTGTATGAACACATTAAATAATAAATTGTATTTACTTTAAATTATGCAAAAAAAACTTCCTGAACAGAATGCAGTCCCAAGTATTAGATTCCTTAAAATGATCTTTTTACTGAATTTTGAGGATGCTCCCTTAAACAGAAAAGGCAAGCCCAGTTTAGCAATACAGAAATTGAGCAGTGTGTGGCAAAATTATATGTAAACGCACGCTTTACTGTTTTATTTAATCATGTTTAACTTCTGTAAAATGTTTAAGTGCAATTTATTTGCAGTTGCCGGTATACAGAAGAAAATGTTAGTAGGCATGCTAGCATCTTGTTTCAGCTCAGCATATTCTAGAAATAGTGGTTAGAATCCTATTTATAAGAACTTCCTATGTAGGCATTAAGGCAGCTCACTTGGTTTTGAGAGTCACTTATTACTTCCTGAATATATGAGAAATTAATTAACATCACAGACCTGTTAATAAAAGGTGAACAAACATGGACAAAGAGGGAAAACATTGCATGAAGCGCAAAAAACTGTTTTTGAGAGTAATTATGAATCAGTCATTTAGCTGCTAAATCGACAGATCTAGAAATGCAAATTAAAACAACTGAGCAAATTCTTAAGCACCATATTGCTTTTAGTACAAATTTGTAAACATAAAAGCAATCTAAAATACTGGTGCAGAATTCATAAAAGTAAACCTATTAAACAAAATTTCAAACAAGGTGCCTAAGATTTTTGCATAAAAATATACGTATAGCAAAGTAGTAGTGACTAATCTACATGACTAACATTATTCCAGTAACATATTAGACAAAACACACAGTGACACATCCAGCATGCATCTTCTGAACACTGAGTCAACCAATCTGAATATCTATTTTTACACCAAAAAAAAAAATCAACTATAATATTTGAATATATATTAACATAATTTTTCATAATAAAATGACATGAAATTATGCAGACTCATCAGAACAGTTTGTCCCCAATAACTTTCCAGATAAAAAAAAACTTTTCCCCATTGTTAAAAGTAAAGAGACACTTTTAGAATTATGTCTTAACTAGTCTGAGAATCTAGATAACAAAAGTTAAAACTGTAAATACCTTCTGATCTGCTTTGGTTTTACTTTCCTCTTTTTAATAACCATCTATCCAACTTAACCAGACTTTATGATACTTTACTAGTTTTTCTACAATATAAATAAAGTAATTTATCAGTGTTTTATGCTATTATCCTTTCAACACAAATATCCCCACTACCCCTACCTCCTTCATGGTGAAAACATCCTTATCTGCACCAGCATCCTTTAACAGGGTTTGTAATTGCACTTTGGGTCTTACCTGAAGAAAATAAAGTAAGTAAGCAAACAAAGATTTGACATTCAACAAATATGAGGGTTTGAGAATGCTAGTTTAACTCACCAGCTTTTCATTGTCAATTTTATTGATCTGGGAACTGCTTAGACAACTTTCTGTAGCCATGGTAAGTATCTGCAACAAAAAAAGAAGACATTTATGCATTATATATTACATATATTTACATGACAGACAGTTGAGCTGAGAAACTTACCTGGATTAAATAAATAAAACTTTATATACTATATACACTTAATCTATACATAAAGTGCCTCGACTCAGCTGAGTGAGAAGACCTAGTGTGCGATCACCGTAATTTAAGTAAGCGAGAGAGAGAGAGGGATGTCGGGGCTAGCATGATGGGTTTTTAAGGCGGGGTTTTGATGAAGTGTGTATCTGGAAATTCAACATGTCCAAGCATGACTTTCCAGCATGCATACTAACCTGCTAAATAGTATACAATAATAACACCTACGTACGACGTCATGCTAATTACTTTTCTTATAATTAAATATGGATATTATTCGGGCGTATTCTCGAAGCCTGAAACGCTATATGGTGGGCGCACAATCGAGTGTACAAAGCGCATTACGTTTTCATAGGATCCTAGAGTAGTAGTGTACAAGACAGTAGTAGTTGTAGTAGACATACCAGGTAATACACTCTTTAGTGCGGGAGGGTAAAGTGTGCATGGTTACTATGTTGACATCATCGTGCGTACTGCCTAGTACGCTAGTATGAGACAACAGTTCGGCGCTACGTTATAACATGCCCGGACATGTTTCAGTCAAAAGGGCGGTTGGTAACTCAACTTCATTGTGTAATGAAAAC
>JAOUQT010000013.1:10034748-10045030 GCA_025769995.1 Xyliphius kryptos | reverse complement strand
AAGATTGGACACCAGGCGTGTCCAATTTAGCCATGAAACCTCACACACTGAAATGACAGGTGTTTCAGTTTCATTGTCCAACCCCTGTACCTGCAGTGCTTAAACTGACACATATTGTTGGTCAAATACAGATGGGTTTTATCAAAGAATAAATATTTAAAATCCTTTCAAATGTTAACTATTATTGCATAATTTCATGTTTTTATGTCTTTTTTTTAAATAAAACAAATATACACATGAGATATGTTGGGTTGATAGTGTGTAATAAAAGACCAGTTGAAATAAATGTAAGAAACCTGCAAGCTGTTTTTTTATTAATTTCTTTGAATTCTCAATATCGCAACACCAGAGCATATAAATGTGTTTTCACTTCATCATGTCACACAAGACCGCTCAGAAGGGAAGGGAAGATAAAGAAATAATTGATGTTGCCAGTCAGTGTACTGTATATGTAGCTAGTTCTATTACATCACCACAAGACTGTATTGGTATTGGAGTTTGTGAGGAATACAACAAAGGGTTTAGAATCTTGGGAGTTGACAGTCAAACCAGACAGGAGTTTAAGAATTCAAAGCATAACACTGAATGATGTAATAGAGCGTATGAAGCAGTAAAACCCCCACTCACATTGGTTATATAAGGCTCGATGGCCTGCGCCGTTCTCTTCAGCAGCGCTTTGGCAAGGTCATACGCCTGCTTGTTCAGATTCTGCAAGTAAAAACATTTTATAAATGCTATACATCCTATAAAAGCAGGATACAGGGACATATTTTAATAATAATTTTCATTACTACTGACATCAGGACTGTGTATTAGTCTTCAATTTCTTTACATTCACTATCTTTCCAAAAGTATTTGCTCACCCATCCAAATTATCAGAATCAGGTGTTCCAATCAGTTCCGTGGCCACAAGTGTATGAATGCTTAAGAATACCAAGACATTTTGGACAATTCCATGCTTCTAACTTTGTGGGAACAGTTTGAAATTAGCCCCTTCCTCTTCCAACATGACTGTGCACCAGTGCACAAAGCAAGGCTTATAAAAACATGGATGACAGAGTCTGGTGTGGAGGAAATTGACTGGCCTGCATAGAGTCCTGACCTTAACCGAATAGAACATCTTTGGGATGAATTATAGCGAAAAGTCGAGCCAGGCCTTCTTGTCAAACATCAATGTGTGACCTCAAAAATGCACTTCTGGAAGAATGGTCAAAAATTCCCATAAACACACTGCTAAAACTTGTGGACAGCTTCCCAGAAGAGTTTAAGCTGTTCTAATTGAAAAGGGTGGACCGGCGTCATGTTGAATATTATGGATTAGCTCATATGCGAGTCAAGGCAGGTGAACAAATACTTTTGGAAATATAGTGTATATTGAGAGCTACTCAGATGTACAAAGACATACTGGTTAGTGGTGGTCTGTAATTATATGTAGTCTGAGCTGAACTGTGTTGATCTGTAAAGTGCTGTACTACACATCACTGAGAGGTACCGAGCTGCACTAAAAGGCAGTGTGTGGTCCATAGTGGTAATTGGGCATTGTTCTGTACTGGAGCTTTTATTAAGTTGTAAGCCACGTCTCAGTGTAGAAGTCAAATTAACACGCAGGAGTCTAACCGAGTCCGACTAAGCATTGGAACACTCTTCAAAAAAGAAATTGTGGGAAGAGTTTAAACTTGTGTCTAATATTAGAAAACTAAGCTTGGAAGGTGGTACTGATTCTCTGTAAATTGACCAGTCGCAGCACCAGACACAATAGGTCAGAATTAGGATAAATGGTTAAATCCCATTACTGACCATCTCCTCATCTTCAGCCAACACCAGATCGTAGTCACTGAGAGCCACGCAAAAGATGATGGCAGTCACACCCTCAAAACAGTGGATCCACTTCTTTCTCTCTGACCTCTGACCTCCAACATCAAACATCCTGCACAGAGTTAACACCATTTTGTTTAAACTCAGTCATTTTAGTTTACATCAGCTGTTACCAGTAATAAAGTTTATATAGCTATACAGGTGCTGGTCATAAAATTAGAACATCATAATTTCATTTTTCATAATTTAATTCAAAAAGTGAAACTTTTTGAAATTAATGTATATATACACATTAATTACACACAGACTGATATATTTCAAGTGTTTATTTTTTTAATTTGATGATCATAACTGATAACTAATAAAAAACCCAAGTATTAACATGAAAAGTATCATCATATACAGCACTCAATACTTAGTTGAGGCTCCTTTTGCATGATGTGTGCTAAAACTTCCTGGTTGCCGGTTTCATTGACCTTGGACCTCAGAAAACACAGTGGACCAGAAGCAGAAGAAACTAGACCTCAAGTGACATGAATTCTGTGTCTTTCCTCTCTTCCTCCAGACTCTGGGATCTTGATTTCCAAAGGAAATGCAAAATTTACTTTCATCAGAGAACATAACTTTGGACCATTCAGCAGCAGTCCAGTCCCCTTTGTCTTTAGATGCCTTTAACGCTGTCTTCTGTTCAAGAGTGGCTTGACACAATAAATGCGACAGCTGAACGGTGCACTGTGATTCTTTAAGCACTGACTCCAGCGGCAGTCCAGCTTTGTGAATCTCCCCCATATTTTTGAATGGGGTCTGTTTCACAATCTTCTCCAGGGTGCCGTTATATTTATTGCTTGTACACTTTTTTCTACTACATCTTTTCCTTCCCTTCGCCTCTGTATTAATGTTCATGGATACAGAGCTCTGTGAACAGCCAGCCTCTTTAGCAATGACTTTTTGTGTCTTGCCATGCTTGTACAAGGTGTCAGGAGCCTATATAACTAGATTGCGGGACCATTTAATTGCCGTTGCAGGTGTTTTGAGTCAATTAGCTGATAAGAGTGTGGCACCAGGTGTCTTCAATATTGACCAATTACACAATATTCTAATTTTCTGAGATACTGAATTTAGGTTTTTTATTAGTTGTCAGTTATAAATCATCAAATTAAAAGAAATAAACACATCAGTCTGTGTGTAATGAATGCATATAATATACAAGTTTTACTTTTTGAGTGGAATTAAGATGTTCATAATATTCTTTTTATAATTTTATGACCAGCACCTGTATAAGTTCAGTAATTACCAGAAAAACTAAATCTGTAAATAAATTTCAGTTTATTCTGTAAATATTACAGAATGTAAATAAGTACACACACTGATATTTTTGAACAGCCGATTATAATATTTTCTTCATTTTCTGTTTAAGAAGTAATATTTTGTGCATGCTTTCATTTTGAATCGAATGTCCAGTGTCTTTGTGTAGATATAAAAAGAATCCATTACAAGGTTTAAGTTTTTTTCTAATTTGTTTTAAAAACACAATTCTACATATTCACCGCATTTCCAAAAACTACTGGCAGCCCCTGGAAATTGTGCAACTTACTTAAGCACCAAATAAGGATACAGACGAGGACTATGAACTTCCTGTTTGCATCATCGGGAGGATGTGTCAAAAGCTCTTTTTTATTTCACCTTTTTTCATTATACTTTATGGGGAAACCTGTTCTTAATCATAGATTTATTAAAACCAGATGAGCCTTGCTGCATTGTTAGTGATCCTCACTTGAAATGCAAATCCTTGAAGGTAAAGTGAGTCTCCACGATGCCGGTGGTTTTGACCCGAGTTCTAAGCACATCCTGCTGTGTTGGAATGTAGGTATTCTGTGATATTCTGTCCAGATCGTTCAGATAACTATGGAAGAAAAAAAAATAGATTAGGAACAGTTAATGCATTAAATGGGGTGTAATTTAATTAACAGCACTGACATAATAGAGCTTTGAATCATTACAAAGTGGACGGGTCAATTGAAACTTTTTTTAGCATTCAGATCCCTTATGTGGGTATAGATTATTAGAGTGAGCCATCACGCAGACACGCACACACGCAGTGATGACAAGAGATATAAAAGTAATATAATGCACTAATGTAATATTTTGATGCATTCATATAATGCAATAATATGATTCAGTGATACAATAGTGTTGTACTGTGATGAAGTTATAAAATGTGATTCCTTTATGCAGTAATATGAAGCAGTGATGCTGTGATGGGGAACTGTGATGAGGATGTAGTGAGGTCATGTGCGGCAACCACCAGATTAAAATTAGTGGAAGTTTTAAGGTGATCATGTGGAGGACATGCAGACAGACTCACTATGCAGCAGAATCATTGAGCTGGTACTCTCTGGAGCGACTGAAGCATGCCTGCACTCCGCCATCTTTCCATAGACGCTTTATCACGCCGGCCAACTCAGCAGTCATGAAACCCTCCTCTGCACTGCCGGCTAATACAAACAACTGCCGGGCATCGTCCTGAAAAATAACAGACAAACACACAGCTTCAAACCTTATATCGAGGACATGGTTTCATTGATTTAACCCATACATTTAAAGATAAAATAATTTTATAAGAAAAAACTATGTTAGCATGCAGGGTACTGATTACATCGGACTAAATGGTATTTCCTAAAATGAGAAATACCAATCGGGGAGGAAGCTTCGGGGGTGGGGTGAACTGGTTCTTCCTGTTATATTGCTATCATGTATTTTGTTTTACACTATCAATTCAAAGTGTTTTCTGTTAAAGGTCCTGCTCCACGCCCGAGCATCAATTAAACGCAACAGTTTTAAAGGGAACATTTCTCATCCTTCCTGGTCCTTACCGCTCGCGCTGCATCTCCAAAGTCGATTTTCAAGCGTCCCATGGCACGGATGATGGCGATGATGGACTGGATAGTGTTACTGTACACCACCGCCTTATACTGCTTACACTCCTCCTCTGAGTAACCCGCTTCATGGATAATCCTGGGAGAGAAAGAGAGAGAGAGAGAGAGATAGATAGATGTTAAGGTACTGTATGATTATACATCAAGTAAGGGGGTGAAGGGGAAAGATAAAGGGACTGAGACACTATGAGTTACACTATGAGAAAAATATCGAGTGATTGATGTAGGAGAATAAACTAAGCTGTGAGGAAGCAGTGGATAATATTTAGATGGATAGAGTGAGAGAATCAAAGAAACTGAAACAGGGATTGAGATACATGAAGAGAAATATAGATAGGCAAAGATAAAAAGATCAATAAAAATTGGAGAGAGAAGGTGAGAAGGTTAGGGTGAGACATACAATGAAAGCAAACAAAGTGAGAGGGTGAGAGTGAACCGAGTAAGAAAGTGAGACAAATTAATTTAGAGCGAGACGAATAGTAAGAACAAATTACTAACAGATGATGAGAGAAAAAAAAAAAACAGATGGGGAGCATGAGACAGATGCCGAGAGGGTGAGAGTGAAACAACTGGTTAGAGGGTGAGAGTGAAATATGTCGGGTTGAGCGATACAGATGCTAAGAAAGCTGAGAGTGAGACAGATGGTCAGATGGCAACAGCGAGACAGATCAGTCGTTATATAGTGAGCTATATAGTGGGGTTTAAGTTTATGTAAATGAAAAGGAGGATTAGTGATGTGTGAAAGATGGTAATACATATATTCTGAATCACATTGTGTTGCCCAGTGATACCATGCCAACCTACAGTAAACTAAACACAGGCCCACCCACTTCTGACTCACACAGAGTGACATGAGTGAATGTAAACAGGTTACACCTACTTCATCTGTTTGACTATTGTACTCTTCCCCGACTCGCCCGCTCCTGCAACACAGAAAACACAACAGTTAGAGGCAAGTTAATATTAAAATCTTTCTCCACATGTGAACAAGAGTGTGAAACAGAAAGTAAGAGAAATAGAGACAAGCACGCAGAGTGTTTCTTTATGTTTATTGATTAATTAATGTCATCTTTAGCATCAATAGCCATGTTAATGTCAGGAACACCAGTTACATCTTATATACAAGTCAATGACAATATAGAACCTCCAATTGACCTAGCATGCATGTGTTTGAACTGTGGGAGGAAACTGAAGTACCTGGAGTAAACCCACAAAGACATGGGGAGAACATGCAAACTCCACATAGAAATTTTCCAGGTCACCCCACCTGGGGATTGAACTCTTGCTGTAAGGCAACAGCACTCTCCACTGCACCACTATGCCACCCAAAGGCAGTCAAACAGAAGAGCAGAGACATGTAGAAGATGGGGAAAGACAGGTAGAAAAGCAGTTGGAGAGAGAGACTGACCGATAGAGTAGAAAGACATACAGGTGGCGAGAGAACAGACAGCAACACTGAGACAGTGACAGTGAGAGAGAAAACCAGAGAGATTTTTGAGCAGCAGGATAAGTTCCAGATGACCAGAGGTCTGGAAAAAGAAATCAAACACACACCATAGCAGCCGATCTTGTTACTGGAGCTCACCTGTTACCTGAAGTTACTTTACATTGGGGCTCAGGTTACACAATGATAACCATTAACTGACAACGCTAGCACTAAACGCTACATGCTATTGTTTCTGAAAGAGAGAGAGGGAGAAGATAGCCAGAGAGAGACGAGTCATTAGCTTAATTATGTCACACCAGATCGAGAAAGACAGACACACACTCTTGTTCAAAGGCGGGGCACTTACTGATCCTAGACTGTAATAGAAGTGTGAGTGTGTGTACGTGCTTTTGCCAGAATTTCATCTCTTATGCTTCATTAGAATAACAGATCAAACGATCTGTTCTTCTGATGAAGGTGTTTTCAGAAACACAACACTCCAAATCACACACAAACTCTTGGATGGCATCCACTTGTCTGAATTCATTGTGTCCTAAACGACACCTTCACTTCACTAGATTCAACAATGCACCCTGATACAGAGTGTACTCATCATCATCCACCATACAACTAAAAATCACCCACATCAATTTGCAGATGTCTTAAGAACTTTTATTTTATTTTATTACAAAGTTAAGTTAGAGATGCTAGAGATGTTTGTTTATTTCATAAAACTAAATTTTTTTAATTGAAATTACCTTTTGATATATCTATACTATATTTCTCCGCTGTACTGTAGCCGGTTTATTAGTCACATGTTGAAAACCAGAACAACAATACAAACACTTTCGTGTGCATTTCTGTGCAACACTGAGCACTGAAGAAACCCATTTCCGGAGAAACATGTTATGCAACACTAGCTGGTACATGTACGTGTGTGTCTGAGTCTCTGTGTGAGGGGAAACAGTTGGATGTGCGGACACAGACACACTGCAGCATGAGTTTCAACACCATGCTTGCATTTATTGGTGTCTGGGCATGTGTGCGTGCAATAAACAGGGCAGGCAACAAAAAAATCTATGTGGACTTGCATAAATTAACTTCACAATTGTAAAGAATTTCCAGACTTGCAAGGGTAACACATCACTCTGGATGGTGTTACTAGTGTCTTAGTTGTGTGAGCTAGTGTATATGAATGAAGGCTTTTATTTTCTCAGTGCACGTGTTACAACAGCAGCATTAACCTCAGTGTTTTATATCCGCCCGAGTGAGTGTTTGTAAATGGACCATGTGTTTTACATGCTCTCTATAAATGGTATGCACGTGCGTGGTCAGTGTGTAACTTGTACACATACACACAGATTAAAGTTCAAAATACATGCAAGCCGAATGTTTACAGAGTATCAATAGTGTGAACAGTAATTAAACTGAATTTCTAGTGTGGTAAAGTTGTAGTAGTATAGTATTTAGCAAGTATACAATGTGATCAGTATATAAAACCGAGTGTCTAGCGTGGTATAGCAGTATCAATATTGTTTATTTATAGAGTGTCTGTAGTGTGAACAAAAGGTACTCCAAGTGTCTATAGTTTAAGCCAAGCATGTCTAAATCTAGCCCGTATTCAAATTTGCACCTTCCTGCAGGTGCAGTCATAAAATCAATAATGGGTGGACCACCAGAACTGTTTACCACTGTAATCGCTAATCGGCTCTAAATCAGCAACACCTGATCGCAAATTCAATCCATACATGTGTAAGCGCTGTACACTGTACAGCAACACTGTGTTCTTAACATGTGACCGTATGCTGTACGATTCAGGTTGCCAGATTAGTTCTTACAATTGAGTTTTATAATAGTTCATTTATAATAGTTTTTTAACATTTAAATATAGAAAAACACTGCTTTTTCATTTTTGATATCTAATTCAATCGGATTTGATGTTTAACTGAATAACAAAATTATTCGTAAAGAGACATGTTATAATTGTTGCATTTAAAAGGGTTATAGTGAGCATTTAATAGTTAATAATATGTAATATTTAATATTCCACAAAGTTTTTCTCCCAAACAGAATTTTTATTCATTTTATTTGATATCTTCATAGAGAAGTCAGAGTGATACTGGTAAAAACGTGTTTTTGCAAAAAAAAAAAAAATCTTAAAATAATTTGAATTCAATATTAATCGTTTGATGAATGTCAGGCTGAACAATGCCCCTCACAGTTTCACCTCACCAAACCTGGCCCTCTTTGCAAAACATTTGAACATCTCCATATAAGCAAAATTTATACTGTGATTCTAGTGTAATGTTGTAGTAGTACTTATAGTAGCAGCATGCCCGGCTGCCATTTCTGTTGCAACCATGTTTACTGTGTACAATTTGAGCAGTATGTACAATATGTCTAAGATATATACTGTGGGTTGTATGTATAGCGAGTATGTAAATTGTCGTGTGACCAGCATGGCTCTTGATACATCACAGATGCGCCAGCAAGACATGCACCAACAATTTGTTCTATTTTGAATGTCAACCATAATGTTGTGTGCATTGCAATATTTTGAGCAAAACTGTGCTCTTACCCTGATAATTAAACCTTCATACTCTGCTCTTACTGGTGCAATGTGCAATTAATAAAGATTGGCCACCAGGCTTGTCCAATTCAGCCATGAAACCTCCCACATGAAATGACAGGTGTTTCAGTTTCATTGTCTAACCCCTGTATATGTAAAATCTATATGCTGTTGTTAAATATTATCATACAAGAGCATACATTCAATTCCATATTGGGTTAAGATTTATTAAGTTAGTTAAATAGTACATATGCTCTGAGAAATGCTACTTCCTGTCATTCAGATTCACACACACATGCAAACTCACTCAAAAACAGTGCCTGGATTCAGTACATAACACAAACAGCTCATTTCCTCTAGCTCGGCTAGCCGCCACAATTACTCCCAGATGTGACTTATGTTAATCTCCTTTTACTTTACAGCTTCTTAAAGCAGCAGATGTTTGCATGTTTCTTTTCTATTTGTTCGTGTGAGTCTATAGACTTGATCATAAGTCCATTATCTATTGGAAATGCAAGCATTGTTAGTGTTGAACTTTACATGGGATTCTGGGTAACGCTGCACTTTGAATTTACCTGGGGTTTATAGATTTGCTACCGCTGGGTAATTAGATACAGCAGTCACTATGCTTTAAATGGGCGATTAAACACACAGCGTCTGATCGTAAAGAACGTGACTTCTGTCCATTTGAATGACTCTTTAAGTCTTTAATTATTTGTTGCTGTAGAGATATGAAATCTTCAATTGCTCTTAAGAGCTAGACATTAGTTTTTGCTCAAAGGTTCAAAGAGTTTTAAAGATAGTAGCCTCTTATTTTTTCTTTCTTGTGTCATGACTGTTATTTTTCCACGTTGTCCACAGATGGTCAGAAATGGTCTGTCTTGATATGCCTCAAAGGAACAGAAAAAAGTTGCCTGCGGAAAATCAACTTTGCACATTCTCACCCATACCAGAGGGTAAGAAACCTGTTGAACACACCTTTATTAGGCTCAGTACCACATGAATGTATTAAGATGTCAAAGTGTTTTCATGAAACTGCTCTGCTTCCTGTTTTGTATTTTTGAACGTCGATGTGAAATCAGATTTGGCCATTGGGAGTCAAAAATATTTATAGAAGGCATACCTCAGCATGCCCCAGGCCCAGAGCTGGGAAAGAGCACTTCATGATTTTGTGTTCTCAGCTTCATTTCACATTTTCTGTCCAAATAAAGCAAATTCATAGCGATTGTACCTTTTCATGCTACTGCAACCAAGCTGACATTCCAGTTCTGGCTTTAACAACATCCACTGCTTACTGCTTACTGAGTCAAGTACAGTATTAGTGCGAAACAGTCCATTAGGACCATTAGGTCAGATCCATAAACATGACATTTTAAACTCTACAATAATCTTTGTCATATCCTGTCAATCATCTTTATAGAAAAAATTGCTTGAGAAATATTATGAATATACAGGGTTAAGACAATGAAACTGAAACATCTGTCATTTTAGTGTGGGAGGTTTCATGGCTAAATTGGACAAGCCTGGTGGCCAATC
>JAOUQT010000013.1:10019926-10033448 GCA_025769995.1 Xyliphius kryptos | reverse complement strand
AGGGTGTGCACACGTATGCAATCACATTAACTCAGTTGTTTATTTTTTTACTTAACCCCTGAAAGGTTTCAGTTTTTTTTATCAATTGCACTGTACAGGTTATAGGTCACATTAAAGGTGGACACAGTTGTAAAAATATTTGTCTTGCTGTCATTTTTTTACTTCACAAAAACCTGCCATTTGAACAGGGGTGTGTAGACTTTTTATATCCACTGTATTTGTAGAAAGAACCCTTGCTTCAGCTCTCTAGACTACATAAAGCATGTGTATACACCTACTGGGACATGGTTGACTGAAAGATGGCATATCGTCACCTGATAAATAGAAGAATGAAAGATGGGCAGAAAGGCTGTGGGAAGGATGGGCGAAAAAATAATTGATGAAGAATAATTGTGTTTCTATGGATGGGCGGATGGTTAGGTACAGGTGCAGGTACAGAGAGACTAAGAGATGGATGAGCGTATGGATGTGTAGAGGTGCCAATAGAGTTTGACTGCAAGCTGGGAGGATTGATAGATTTGTAGTATTGTGGATAAAGAGCTTGAGGATGGATGGATGCGTAGATGGACAATGGATTTACGCGGTGCAAGGATGATCTATCATATGAAAAAACAGACTTTTGATTTTTGTTTTCTGGTTTGAATATGATTGCACTAAAATATTAAACTGCAATCAAATTTAAAATGTGTGCGTGCTACAGGAATGTGAATTCCAATAAATCATGTCGGATCAAAACCGATTTATCAGATCTTCAGTGTTAAGAAGCTCTGGAATGTAATGTATGTGTGTTTTGTAGCTGTGTGCAAGTGGAGGAGCATCATGCTGCTGATATTGACGTTTATCACTGTCCTAACTGTCATCCTATCCATGGACCCTCCCTCAGTAAGTGTTGGTGTATAAACTGAAAACTGTCAGGTGTTTGTTCCTGTCAGCAGTTTAACAGTTATGTATGTATCAGTGAAGAAGAGGAATAACTGGCACAGACACGATTACACAGAGGAGGATGATTGTCAGCGGCCGGTTCAGGCTGGAACAGCTGTATTTGTTCAGCAACTGCAGGCCAGGAGCTTTGCTAGGTAATAACACCTGTAATAAACACTTTATAACATGCTTTTATTCACTTACTCAGTGTAAAATAGTTGTCTTTGTGCAGTGCTGATGAGATTGTGTTGAGGATGCGGGGAGGTCATGTGACACAGCAGTATCTGGAGACTGAGGGGTTCCGTTATCCAATCATAGTTCAGGACATGGAAGGGCTGGGACTTAGACTGCCCCCTCAGTCGTTCTCCGCCAGAGACGTCCAGCACTACGTTGGTATGCGTGTGAGTGTGTTCATCTCCAGAAGTTGTGCTGTCTGTTTCCCTAGTTAGAGATTGTCAGTCTTTTAGAGAGCTATAGTCACACACACACATGCACATACCCCATGGCCTGTTATTAATGGGAACAGGTGCTTGTGTGTGTGTGGGCACGCGTGTGTGTGACACAACTAATCACAGATCAGATTACACTCTTAAGTAAAAATAACTAGTCCAAATACTCTGCTCTGGTGTACCCCTGTCCTTTTTTCTCTTATATTGTCCAAGACACCAGATAACTTGCATATTGTATTAAAATTAACAATTATTAATGATTTCATTTTACTGAGCTTTATAGTTTTATTTTTTCTTTTAGATACTGTACTGTGTAAATACTATACTGCACAATATTTATCTCTTTTATATTTGTCATACTACATCATCACTTTGCTATGGTTGGCGGCACGGATAGGCTCAGTTGCAGCCCAATAGATTTGAACCTTGTTACTTATGCTTCTAGCTTTTTCCAGCAAGTGCACGCTTTACCACCCGAGCTATTTAGGCTGGTCTTCTATTGTCCTTAATCAGGGGTCGCCACAGTTAATCAATCTTTTTGACCTCACTCTGTCCCCTGCATTTTCTGCTTTCATGCCAACTACCTATATGTCTAAAATGACCACATTCATATATATTTCCTCTTTGGTCTTCCTCTCTGTCGCCTGCCTGGCATCTCCATATCCAACAACGTCCTACCAATATATCCTGCACATGTCCAAACCGTCTCATTCTTTGTCTCCCAATTTTCAAACCCGTGCTGTCCCTCTGAAGTTCTCATTTCTTAATACTGTCTATCCTGGTCACTCCCAATGAAAACCTCAACTCTTGTCTCTTGGTCAGTGCCACTGTCTCTAAATCATACAACAAGGCTGGTATAACTACTCTCTTATAAACATTTCTTTTCACTCAGAACCAATCCCTGATGCAGTTCTATTTGCACATGCACTAGTGTTGTTCTGTTCTCATACATGCCTTGCACAAATCTTATGTACTTTTCAACCACTTTCCCTTCATTCCTCAGGCACCATTCACTCAAATATTATTGAATAATCTAGTCAAAAAAACACCACTCCCATCTCTTCTATACATTTTCATACCTTTACCAGTATGTCATCAGGTCCGACTGCTTTTCTTCTTCATCCTTGCCATCCTTGCTACATCCTGTTTTGCATTTTCTATGCGGTCTACTCTTTGCCTGTTAATTTTATTATTCATCAGCTCCTCAGAATACTCCTATAATTACCTCATTCTTACCTCACTTGTCAGTACATTTTAATTTCTTTCCTTGATGTTGCACGTTCTTTGTCGCTCTGTCTCAACAGCCGATAAAACTCCTTCTCTCCTTCCTTACTGTCTTACTGTCTTACAACTCATCATCAGCCTTTTGCTTGGCTTTTTGCTACCTTCCTCTTTGTCCTATGTTGCATCTCATTATATTCCTGCTTACTCTCTTCAGTCCTCTCCCTGTCCCATTCTTTGCTAACCTCTTCCTATGAATTGTCTCCTTATCCCACCACCACATTTCCTTGCTGTCTTTTACCTGTCCAGATGACACACTAAGTACCTTCCTGCCTGTTTGTCTAATCACTGTTGTTTCTCCCCTGGGGTAAAATAGGTCCTTAGCCCCCTGTAGCTACTCGTAAAAGGCAAGCGAATGAGGCGCTTTGTCTGCCGTGAAGCGTGACCTGTGTCTGTGGAAGGAAGGGAAGTGTCGGCTGCGGCTGTCACTTTCCCAACACAACGCTTTGCCCCCGACTTTGCACAGACGGGAAGTTGGAGAGGCCCGCAGCCATGTATCAAAAACCAGGACCAAATGTGAGAAGTACAAGTGGAGGGACAGCAATATACATAAAGATAAACATTCCCCAGAGCAATGTTCCCCTTAATACCCACTTACAAGTGACTGCAATCAGAATGTCATACATAATAATATCACCATATGCTCCATTTACGCCTCTCCAACCACTACTCTGAAACTACCCGATCTGAACCACCTAATTGAAAAACTACCAGCACCATACATCATAGAGGATTTCAACAGCCACAACACAATATGAGGCAGCCAAATTACCAATACAACAAAGGAAAAACATTGGAAGAATTTATAGTGCGCACAACCTCTGCTTAATGAACACCCCTGGACATGCATATCTACACCCAAGGCACGGGACATACGCAACTGTTGACCTAACAATATGCAGACCGGAAATATATATTGACTTCTCCTGGGAAATATGGGATAAATCCCTGCAGCAGTAATCATTTTCCTATCTTTGTAAGCTGGACAGACCACATATAATAGCCACTCCACAAAGATGGAGACTCAACAGGGCTGACTAGCCTGCATTCCAAAACCTCAAAGAGACAGAGTTGGAACTTCTTAATAAAAATTAATACAAACACACAGGGCGGCACGATGGCGCAGTGGATAGTGCTGTGGCCTTACAGCATAAGGACCCGGGTTCGATCACTAAAGAGGATGATCAACAACCGCCTTGTCTGGTATATAAAAAATAAATAAAATCCACAGCAAGATACAAAGCAGCTTCCAGCAAAAAAGAGCACCTTCGATAATCTAACCATACTAGAAACCATTTTTCGACCTTGAAAAGGCTCATGATACCACTTGGAGATATGGAATTATGCTAAAACCAAATAGGTCTCAAATGTAGACTCCTAATCTTCATATGTAACTTTCTGAAAGGCGGAACATTCAGCGTCTGGTTCAACAATACACTTTTTAAAGACCACATCCAAGACACAGCTGTCCCACAGGGATGCGTTTTATCAGTAACCCTATTTTGCCTCCAACTGAAATCAGGACATGAAAATATTATAGCAAACACTCCAGCCTTGTGAAAGCACAAGAATCCTTACTATAGCTCAGAAGATTGGAACGAGCATTACAGTACACAGTCAAAACGTGAGCAGCCCCGGTAATCAGGCTAATACACCCATCTCATCCTACAACCCAGCACAACAGACAAACGAAAATTCAATCTTTTGGCACCAGAATTAAACCATACATGGACGACCTAAAATTATGCCCAAATGTAATTGCTTAGATAACACACTATACCTCCTTGGGAAAAAAACCCCAACATAATCTCTGACATTACCAGGAACAAGAAAAGGAACCACACACACATGGATTCAAAACCACAGACCAGGTAACCGCAGCAATATATACAAGCAGATACTTAAACTAAGTAAAACTACCCCAACCCACCACGATCTACTATGCAAAAGCTTATGCCATAGTCATGGCATTAAAATGAGATGAAAAACACTCAGAAAACTTTAATATGCACAGACTTCCAATCCTGCCTTAAAGCTCTGTAATCCTACACACCAGACCACTTCATCATTCAGGACATAAAAGGAAAATCATCATTTGGGCTACGACATCCAAAGAAAAAGCTGGAAAAAATAGCCAGAGGAAAAATAAGACAAAACCCAACAAATATAAAAAATCCCCTCAACAGATTTAAAACCACACATAAATACATATATTAAACAAAAATGGCAAACTGAATGGGACACCCAGACAAACAACAAGCTTCATGAAATACACCCGAAGATTGAGCAGAAAGCAAGGACCCACCAAGGACGGCGCCTAGACCAGGTCATCTTTACCAGATGCAGAATTGGCCGCTCCAGAATAACTCGCCAACACCTAATAAAAGGTGAAGACCAACCAGCATGCCAGACCTGTCGAGTACCTATTGCCATTAAACACGTTCTGACCGACTGTCCTAGCTACAACAAGGAGATATAATAATGGACTGAACTGAAAACAAAGACAATAGCATAATAACAATACTTCTGCTATTAAATAACAATCAAATATTCAGAATGGCGTAAAATTTAAAAATAAATAAATCACCGTTGCTGTTTCTACCAAATCATCTGAAACTCTTTGCTACCACCCAAAGTCTTTTCAACTCCTTTCTGAACTCTTTACAGAATTCCTCCTTTCTCAACTTCCTAATTTGTTCCTTTTCTCTGTATTTGTTCTCTTTCTAACCACCAGAGTCTTCCTGCAAACCACCATCCAATGTTGTCTAGCTACACTATCCCCTGCCACTACCTTATAGTCTGCAATTCTTTTAGGCGACCTCGTCTACACAGAATGTAGTCTACCTGTGTGCTCTTGTTTCTACTCTTGTAGGTCACTCTGTGCCCCTCCTCCTTTTGGAAATATTTGTTTACCACAGCCATTTCCATCCTTTTTGCAAAATCCACCACCATCTGTCCTTTTAGATTCCTATCTTTAACACCAAGCTTACCCATCACATCCTCATTTCCTTTGTTTCCTATACCAACATGGCCATAGAAATCTGCACCAGTCACCACTCTCTCCTCTCTGGGAATGCTTTCTACCACGTCCTCTATATTATTTATGAATATTTTTCAATATATATTTGTTTTAAATAAATTGAGTGAACACAGTTCTGAACAGATCAACATCTTTATGCGAAAATGCAGTGTCTGTAAAATTGTGTAAAGTTTTATTGCATTTGAACTCTTGAGTAAATCATTTTCTGTGCTGTGTGTGTGCAGGTGGCGATAAAGTGATCGATGTTATCGATGTGGCCCGGCAAGCAGACAGCAAGATGAAGCTGAGAGAGTTTGTGAAATATTATCATCAACCTGAACGTCCAAAAGTGCTCAACCTCATCAGCCTGGAGTTCTCTGATACCAAGTAGTTGTCCTCTCTTTATAACTTAACAGCACTGTATGTTAATTATGTAACGTCTGCTATATTTCTCCACAAAGTTATTAAACTGAAAGTTCAAGAAAAATAATCAAATTATAGAATATTAATTGTCATTAATTAATTGTTTACTGATCTGTACTATAGATCTCTGTTTGATTTCTGTATAATTACAATTATTGAAATAATTTTGCTTGCGAAAGCACTTATTTATTCATCTTTCATCTTATTCTTCTTCTAAAACACATTTACGCAATTAATACCTGCTTAATGTGGAAGATGATTGTGCTATCTTCCTTTTGGTGTTGGTGAGATTTTATGTTTTTTAAGAAATTCAAGATTAAAATATAAAATTGTTCTATAGGAATAAATTGGGGAGTTGAAACTGTTATTTTTTGAGCTACAGCCATGACAATCGAAAGGTTCAGACCTGGGGCCATCAGGGCGCGACATGCACTATATTTCTAAAAGTATTCGCTCACCTGCCTTGACTCACCCATGATCAAATCCATAGGGTTAAATATGATGTCAGTCCACCCTTTGCAGCTATAACAGCTTTAACTCTTCTAGGAAGGCTCTCCACAAGGTTTAGGAGCGTGTTTGAGATTTTTTTGGCCATTCTTTGAAAAGTGCATTTGTGAGGTCACACACTGATTATAAGGAAGATATTTTGTGGCATCACTAATTATGTTCATGATCGTTCTTCATAAAATCTAATAGAAAATATTATTAACTTAATTTGTTTATGATGCTTTATCATTTCTATCAACGTTTTGTCAAAACCTTTATAACCTTTTGTAAAATACTTACCAGACTTATTATAATTGATTCATTATTAGCTATGTTATATAATGTGCTGTTGTGTAGCTATGCCCTCTGAATTAAAACGGTGTGTGTAGGCTGGCAGAGCTGGTGGACGTGCCAAAAATCGCTCGTGAAATGTCATGGGTGGAGAAGTATTGGCCAAATGACTCCATCTTTTCCAAGCCGTTTGTGCAGAAGTACTGTCTGATAGGGATGAGAAACAGCTACACCGACTTCCACATAGACTTTGGAGGAACCTCTGTGTGGTACCACGTCCTTTGGGTAAAACACACTAACTTTACACCCTTAACGTACAGTTCACTTTTTTGGGTTTGTGGATTTGGAAACTTGGTGTCTTACATGCAAATGACTATCTTGTACAGGGAGAGAAGATTTTCTACCTGATTGAGCCGACAGAGACCAACCTTGCCCTATATGAGTCGTGGAGCTCATCAGCCAGTCAAAGCGAAGTGTTTTTTGGAGACAAAGTGGAAAAGTGCTATAAGTGTGTAGTTGGGCAGGGGACCACCGTACTTCTCCCTACAGGTCAGACTTGTGACTCTTTCACACATGCATGCTAATCTTAAAATATTACCCAGAGGATTTGCACCTGGAATTTGTCCAATATTCGTCCTAAAAATTATCCTCCAAGCATCCTAGTAAATTTTCAGGGTGAAGTATCAGTCAGTGCTGTGTGAATGCAGCAATAAATATTCTGGAAAATCTTGGGGTTGATGAAGTAAATGTTATTTATGTCGCACTTTTTGCAATGGGGCATTGTCGCAAAGCAGAACTGATCAATCAGTGCAAATTGTAGGCTGTAGTTAATTGAAACCTGAGTGAAAACAGCATAACTAATTTACAGAGATGTGGATAAAGATGTTAGGAGTGCATAATGATGTATAGGACATGAAGGTGCAGATCAGGGTGTTCTCTCTGATTGTATGTGTTTATTTACAGGTTGGATACATGCGGTTCTTACTTCTTATGACTCCATGGCTTTCGGAGGAAATTTCTTACACAACCTAAACATTGACATGCAGCTCAAGTAATTAGACGCAATTCTTTTTTTATTTTATTATTATTATTTGCCTTTTTGTGTCTGGTGATTTACAAGTTATTGGATATAAAAAACAAGTGTGGTCTGTGTGTTCAGGTGTTACGAGATGGAGAGAAGACTGAAAACTCCCGATTTGTTCAAGTTTCCGTATTTTGAAGCCATCAGCTGGTACGTGGCCCAGAACCTTCTAAAGATGCTGAAAGGTGAGAGATGATGATTATGATGATGATGATTATTAGCAATACAAGCAAGGAAGATTTCTTATGGTTACAGTGCATGAACATTTTAAAGTGTAAAAAAAAAAGGCTTTTGTTTCTTAACCCTTGTGTGTTGGCAGAGCTGCGAGAGCGGAAGTGTCAGCCTCCGGAATATCTTGTAAAAGGAGTAAAAGCTTTAATTTCCACCCTCAAGACATGGCTAAGGAGAGAGGTATATCACCTTAGGATTTATATCTCTAAATATGATATAAACTTAATTATATGTAGTACTTTGAATTCCATATTACTGAGTTAGTACAAAGGTTATTTATGTTTCTTAAAAAAATGTACATCAGTAAAGAAAGTGACATATCTCATGTCTGAACACTTTGTAGACACAAAAAATAATTAAAACTCCTGAATTTCACTGCAGAATATGAGTGTTTTACAGTCTTCATTTCCAGCAAAGGTAAAAAGCTTAGAAGATGCTTAGAAGATGCTTTAAAGATTATGAACCCTTTTTTCAATATTTTTGCATAAATATGACCTAAAACATCAGATTTTCAAACAAGTCTTAAAGTAATTGAAGTGAGCCCAGATGAAAATATTATACTTAATACACTATATTTCCAAAAGTATTCGCTTACCTTGCTTGACTCATATTATCTAATCCATAAGGGTTAATATAACGTCAGTCCACCCGTTGCAGCAAGAACAGCTTCAGCTCATCCAGGCAGAAGTCCAAAGGAGTGTGTTTATGGAAATTTTTGACCATTCTTCCAGATGTGCATTTGTGGGATCACACACTGATGTTTGACAAGAAGGCCTGGCTGTCAGTCTCCACTATAATGAATCCCAAAGATGGTCTATCGGGTTAAGGTCGAGCAGGCCAGTCATGTTCATCCACACCAGACTCCATGTCTTTATGGACCTTGCTTTGTCCACTGGTGCACAGTCATGTTGGAAGAGGAAGGGACCAGCTACGAACTGTTCCCACAAAGTTGCGTACATGGAGTTGTCCAAAATGTCTTGGTGTGCTGAAGCATTCATACACCTGTGGCTATGGAAGTGATTGGAACACCTGATTCCGGTAATTTTCATAGGCGAGCAAATACTTTTGGAAATGTAGTGTGTAGTAAATTCTAAAGGGTTCACAAACTCCACTGTAGTTACTGTAACAGTACTGAGAAAAAGACATTTTAAGATATTTTAGTTTTAGTGTTTTGAAAAATCTGACACAGTTCTTCTAGAGAATTTCACTGTCCCAATTGCTTGTTGTTTGTGCATCAAAACTCAGCAGCCTCCATTTTTTTTAAATTGGGGGTGGTCTATTATAGTGATACAGATGTGTAAATGATTGTTCTTGTGGATCTCTGTGTGTTTCTAGTTAACGGCAGCGAGCAGTGAGATTCCGGATCACATTCGGCCAAGCCTTCTGATCAAGGATCTAAGCAGGGAGGTCCGTCACCTGGAAGCACCAGAGGTGTAACACAGTCACAGTATTTACTCAGTTAATGGGGAATGTCCACTAATTTGAAAGCAGAGTTATACTGCAAGGTACTTTGTGCATTCTAATGCTTAAAATATATATAATAATTATTTCAAATGGGATTTGTTTTGTGTCACAGGAGGACCTGCGTAAACCAATAAGATTACATGGAAATGCAGGAATCCTATCCATGAGTTCCTCAATCGACAGACGACGTCATGCAAGACAAGCCGCCCGACGACGCCACCACCAAAATCGCCATGTTCATCTTCGGCACCACCACAAGCCTAAAATACGATCAAACTTGGACATCCTGGAACTGCATACTCGGGAAGTGCTGAAGAGGCTGGAGGTTGGTCCACTAGAGGAGGTGGTAATCACATTCTAAATTTTACAAATGGGTAACACTCAAATTAAAAGATTTAAATACAGAAATAGTCATGGTTTCTAGTGGTTATTAGTAATTAATAATTAACATTTGTTGTTTTACCACTGCTCTTGTTCATTATTTTCTTTATTCTGTCTCAGCAGGATTCCAAAGTAAGCAGGAAGTTCAGTAATAATGACATTGAAGCATCTGCCATAACCTTTGAGGGTAGCCATGACAATGCACTACGGCTAGTGCTATGTAACGGCAGAATCGTGTGGTAATTCTTTAATTAATGTGCCGTCATTACATTACTGTATGATATACGATGTGAGAGTCATATAATGGTGTTTTGCTTATAGTGAGAGGCTGCGTCTTGGAAACAGAGCTCTGAAAGCTGAGAGTGACGAGGCATCACCATGCCAACAACACCATGTAAGACCCGAAATGCCATCATCATGCCAACATGAGAAAGTTAAATTGGAAACGGGCTTACCATGCATGGGTCAGGTCACTCGTCATGGTGAGTCATTTTAGGTAATTTTAAGGATCATCAAATTATCATGCACTACTGAACAATAAAAAATGTTGACATCATTATATTTCAGTGAGCCACCTCTGACTTTGATTACGGCATTCATTGTCTGTGTCGTCCTTTCCACAACCTTCTGTAATGTCGCAACATTTATTTCTGTCCAGAGTTAAGACCTAGTATTGATTATTGGAGCTTTGGACATCAAACCAGTGTTCATCTTCAGACATCAGCTTTAAACAATCGGAGGGTGTTTACCCTCCGATTGCAATGTTCACAATTGCTCACATAAGTGCTCTTGCATAATGTGAGTATTCAGTCTGGTTTTTAAAGATATTCAGCAGTTCGGTCAGTCAAGGGACGTTCATTCCACAACCTTGGTGTCAGTACAGAAAAAAGTCTGGATGTTTGTCTCCTTCTGTCCAGAATGGTGCGTCAATTCAAGATTTACTTGTGGTATGAAGAGTTCTGAAAATGCATCAGCCTTTGACCGTTGCCATCTGGTATGAAGAGACTAGACTATTTCAAGTTTTATATCTTATTCTGGCCACTACAGGAAGACAGTGAAGAAAGTAACCCAGTAAGGGAGTACCATGGCTGTTGAATATAAAACGAGCTGCCCCTTTTTGAATCAGTTGCAGTGGCATAATGGCACACACAGGAAGGCTAGCTAGAACTACAAACACAGCCGTAAATGAATATAAAGCATGTACAATATACCCGTACAAGTATTGTGTGATGCTTTTTGTTCTGGTTCTGAATGGGCTGCTTTTTGTTCAGAACTCAGGATAAAGCTGATGAACCTCTCAGGGTTGAAAAAAGAAATGGAGGAAATGGAGGAAGAGGAGGTCAGTTACATAAACAAACCTTTTTAGTAACTCCTCTAATTTCTTCCAGATTGTTAAAGCAAATATCATTTCTTTCTTTACAGCAGCTGGATAGCTCAGATTCAGGAAGCTCTGATGATGAAGAGGGTTGTGAGATGCTTAAAATAAGAAACTCAGTATGTCAACTTTACAAACCACTCAAAAGGTATGGTCATCTATTCCATACTCTGACCACTAAACATCAACATCTCACCATCAAATACAGACCTTCTCCTTCAAACTTCAATATTCCATTTATTCTATACGTCATTATAATTCTAGGCTGTGTAACAATATGGACTAAAATTGTATTAATACGACCTAACAAATATCATGTAGATTTCTTCTTTCTGCCAACAAAATAGTTCTGACCAATCCAGACATTGCATTCACAGGAGCTCAGGTTTTGGCTTTGGCACTGTAACAGTAATTCAGGATATATGGTTGTACCTCCATGGATCAGACTTGTTGGTTGAGGTTGGCATCTGGAGAATTTGAAAGTCAAGCCGACACTATAGTTTGTAATGTTCTGGAAATCTTTGCAGTGTTGATCTGCTGCAAGAGGTCATTGCTATTGTGGAATACTGTTGCCATGAAGGGGTATTCTTCACCTGGCCTGTGTAAATGAAGCCCTACACCTGGTACCTAGTTTCATGCCTTTTGGCTTAACTAACTTCAATGAGATGCTTCTTGTAGCTATCTACCAGTCTCTGACATCTGTCTGGGTAATGTTTGCCAAAGAACACAGATGTCTGAGTGGTTTCTTGCATGTACAACCCAATTCAAGTTGCCTCACAGCATCTCATGTGGATTTAGATATGGGCTTTGATGGCTTAGTCCTTGGTTAATTTACTGATATGTTTTGGGTCATTTTCATGTTGTAGGTTACAGTTCTGCCTCAGATTTAAATTCATCTTGCGGATGGTGTCACATGTTCCTCCCGCACTCTCTGATATATGAGAGAAATTGTGGAGGATTCTATGATAGTGTGCTGGCCGGGTCCTGCTGCAGCAAAGCATCCCCACAAATTCTGTATTTGGTTTAGGCCAAGCCTTCTGTCTGCCATAGTGTTCATATATTTCAAGTGTAGTCTCATCCATCCAAACAACATTGTTCCAAAAAACCTGGTCTTTGTCTACATTTTCTCTGACAAACGTCAGTCTGGCCTTCATGTTTCTCTTGGAGAGCAAATGTTTCCTCCTTCACACTTGCCATGCAAATAATAATGTGCAGTCTCTTTATGATTCTTGAGGGATGTACAACAGTAACAGAAGTAACAGTAACCAGTAACAAGGTGCCTTAATGACGGTTTTCGAAACGTCTTTTAGTATCTTGTGGTCTATTATCAGGGTGAAGTTGCTTGAATGGCTATACCTGGGCATGTTGGCAGTTGTTACTATTTTTCGGAGAGTGGAAAGTCTGATTTCAAATAGTTTTGAGATTTTTGTTTGTCACTTACTTGACTCATAACCTGCTACAATCCTACTTTACAATGTAACAATGTTCTAATTGTGTGCACGTGATGTGATTTTCTTCGGTTTTAATTTTGCTCTTATTACATATTGTTACACGAATTTTCCACATCCAAATATGTTTTAGAAAATTAACAGGATTTCATAGGGTGTCCTAAATTCTCACAACACTGTGTGTGTATTCACAGTCTTTTTTTAAATGTAAATAAAAAATATGATGCTGTCTGCACAGGGAGCAGATTTCCTCCGCCAGAAGTGTTCCTGAGGAGGGTGCAGTGACTCAGGATAGGAGCTGGAAAACAAGTACTAAGAGCAGTAGCAGTGCAGTGTATGTCAGCAGTAACTCAAGTTCAGCAGAAGATGGTTACAGTTCTGTCTCTGCTGCAATTCATCCATCAAAACAATACACACACAGTTCTAGCCCAATCAGCAACCAAGCCACTAAGGGTAAGTATGTGTATGTGGGTGTGTGAGAGTATGAAGATCTCACCACAGTGCTGGTGAATAAATGTGTAATAATTGTACAACCCCTGGCAAAAAGTATGGAATCACTAGTCTGGGATGATGTCATTCAGACATTTCATTCTGTAGAACAAACTCAGATCAAAAACATGATGCAATAATAAGGTCATTCCAAAGTGCAACTTGTTGTCTTTCAGAAACACT
>JAOUQT010000013.1:9961902-9973273 GCA_025769995.1 Xyliphius kryptos | reverse complement strand
ATCGTGATATAAACCAGGAACCCCGAGCGCTGAGAGGAGAACATGCTAACCACTAAGCCACCGTGCCGCCCTTCCACCTGAAAGAACGTAAATGACCTGGATTTTGGAGAACGTTAATCCAAAAAACAACCAGTCTCTTCTCTAGTTGTGCCGCTCAAAATTTAATTTAAAAACAGCTGCAAGTGGCGATCCTGAGGACGGACCCCCGCGCTACGGACGAGCTTCACCTCAACGTTCTAAATCACGTTCCTTTAGTTTTATCACTATGACAACCATCACTCTAAAGGTCACAGATCTGTTGGGAACATTCCATTATACTCTGACAGTAGGGGGTTTTCATAATTCATCTGTAGTTTTGATGAACTGCTAAATATTAAAATAAAGTGATGTATTTGCTTATTGTGCTGAAACACAGAGGAGTGTGTCCTCCACATGCCCTTGCCCAGGGGCAATTGGGGTTAAGGGTCTTGCTCTAGGGCACTTAAGCCGGAGTACTCAGTGGGACCAGGAATCAGACCAAAGACCTTCAGGTCACATGGCTGGTTCCTTAACCACTATGCAGTGCTGTTTGCTGGGAAATAGAATTTTCAGATGTTCTGGCATCTTTAAATAACCCGTTTCCATGGAGACAATAGGGACTCATTTGCATATGACCGCCTGAAAGAGTCCAGTTTTGGTGGTATGTATTGTAATAAAGACATAAGTGCCCTCAATTCAATCAGCCTCCCAAGAGACAGATACTGAATGTATATGTGAAGTTATAGAATTTTAGAGTGAAGCATTTTTTTTTTTTTTTTTTCATTAACGATGAATTCGAATTTTGATGTATGGATTAATCTGTATGCAGGATGGCATGGAAAAATCCAACTTTTATTTATGATTGTTAGAGAGCACGTTCTCCTCTCAGCACTGGGGGTTTGAATCCTGATCTGGGTGGAGTTTCCATGTCCTCCCTGTGTCCGCGTGGGTTTCCTCCGGGTTCTCTGGTTTTCTTCCACAGTCCAAAAACATGGATGAAAGGTAAATATAATGCTCTAAATTGCCCTGTATAGTGTGTCTGTGTGAGTGAGTGTGTGCCCAGAGATGGATTGGCGCCCTGTCCTGGGTGTACCTGCCCAGCGCCCGAGACGTTCTTCCCTTGATGGGCATGGGGAACCCCACCGTGACCCTCGTAGAGGATTAAGCAGAAAATAATGAATGGATGGATAAAAAGCTCCTGCTGCCAAATTTTTTATACCAAACGCAAAAGTATAAAAAAAAGTTTACAAAAGTAGGTTTTCCAAATTGTAAAGTATTTTTTGGGGGGGTCTGGCTAAAAAATGTGTGTAGAAGTTTGAAGCCTAAATCTGCGTTATTTACCCCAAAAAATCATAATAATAATTAAAATTTTAAACTGAATAATAAGAAAAACAAAGCAAACACTTAAGAGTCACTTTGTGCTTAAAGCCCTGCACAGACTTTCATCCCAAATGCACATGAAACATCCCATAATATTAAAGTGAGAGAGGCCGTTCATTCTGTTTGCTCACAAAACGGAAAAGTTGTGATGAAATGATTCATTCTGTTGCCATGGAAACATCGCATTCGGTTTCAGCAGCGCCGTCACGTGGTCCCAATTAAATAAACGCGCGTCCGCCTGAGTGTGAGGGTCACGTGACCTCTACCCTTCACCGGAAGCTGACGGAACTCGAGTCACTTTCGGCAGCAACATCAAAGCGATCCGGTTCTACAGTTTGTTCTAAAACGAACCCGAGTCGTTTATTTACAAACGAATGTGGACTGCGCACGCGGTTCGCACTCAGTAAACATTACAATGTGCAGGTTGTTTACATTTAATTCTGTTTTTATAGAAATCAGTAAATCTTTAGCTCGCGGCTCCCGTCGTCATCAGAAGTGGAGGTTCAGGTCACAGCGGCGGTCTCCTCTGTTTCTCCTCTGTTTTCTGTTGTTTCAGTGATTTTCTGAACCAAAGGAACAGATTACAGAAGCGTTACTTCGTTATTTAATTACAGAATCTAAAAGTATTTAAATACCCCGCACTTGTTAAATCTGTGTCTGAGGTAACAGCCAGCATCCACCAGATGGCGCTAAAACGCCGTTTCTGAAATAATCTTCTGTTACCACAGTGCATGACGGGAGAGTACAGATCTCCTCTGCGGTTTTATTTATGGGGTCATCGCTTTAAATCCCGACAGATTTATAATCTGAACTCATCACTCAGAGCGAGACTGTAATTAGGACTGAAGTATTCAAGCAGCCGTGTTCACGTGAATCTGACTAATCTTACTTAAAGAAATAAATCAATAAATAAATACGAGGTCCGGGGGGTCAGTGTGTTAGTGGAGGTGGTCAGTTGTTCAGTGTGCAGTATGTTAGTGTGCAGGGTGACAGTGTACAGAGCGTTCAGTATGCAGTGTGCTAAGTATGTAGTGGGTTATGTGCAGGGGGTCTGGTGTGGAGGGGATCCGGTCAGGGAATCAGTGTACAGGGGGTCACTTGTGGACGGGGTCCGTTATAGAGGGGGAATGCATGCCACATGTGATAAAAATGACAATAAATCCTTCTTGAATCCTGGATGGGGTGTAGGGGCTCAGTGTGTTAAGTGTGTAGTGGGTTTACTGTGCAGTGTGTTAATGTGCAGGGGGTTCAGTGTGCAGGGGCTTAGTGTACATGGGGTCCGGTGTGGAGGGGGTCAGTGTGACCCTGACATTTTGATGCAGGAACTCTTAGCAGAGCATCTTTAGAGTTTCCTGCAGCGTTCTGTTTTTTTTATTTAGATAAAATACATTTAAACTGCTAGAATAAACAATAATAACAAAAGACATTAGTTTATTACTTTATAGAAAACAGACAGGAGCTCTGATTGGTTACTGAGAGAAATCTTTATTCACTTTATGCTCTGTACTCATCTAAACAGTGTGTGTTGTAATTGTGGTGTATTTACAAATTTTGTTGTTTTTTATTCAGTAATATCAGACAGAACTCACATTCAGTACACTGTTCCTCATGTACATTAATAATAGATGTTATTCTATACACCGGTCCATCAGTCTATAACAGCTGCACTGCACCTGCTGACCAGCACCCCTCAGTCATCAGGGGGTGGAGCTTCATTAATTCATCCTTAATGGGATTTCTTAGCTTGTTCAGTTAATAATACTCATGTTTTTGCTCATTTGGTTGAATAAGTAATGAAATCCTCAAAGATACAAATAAATCTGGATTCTGACAACTGATTCACTAAGTAACTGATGAGAAAGATTCTTTAAATGAACACTGACTCCAGAATGATTTTCGGTTATGATTCAATACTTCAATAAATAAATCACAGAAAAGACAAACATCGTAATGGACAAACGATTCACTGATTCAAATGCGAAAAACACAAATGAATCTTTATAATGGCTATGAATGAACCACTGAGAGAGAACAAACGACTCAAATGACTCATGGTTTTGACCAAACGATTCACTGACTAAACCACAGAGATGTGTAAATTGATTAACGGTTATAATTAAACCATTCGTTTTGATGAACACTGATGTTAAAGTGTTACAGGTAACCGAGTGAACAGTCCTAAATAATAAACCTTTAAATTGAGCGGGAAAAAATAATCATACATAAAGATTAAGCTGTGAATTAATTACAATATGAATCTCAGTCTTTAAAGTGACGCCAGACGCTGAGCAAAATCAGGACCCATTCCCCCCCACACCCTGATATTACATGTATTACATCATTATATCTCTGCAGGTTGTTTTTTTTCACAGTTTAATATTTTATAATCTTTAAGAAATGATCAACAATCACTTTTCTCCATTAAATAACTATTTGAGTTTATAAATGAAATACGAGACGAGGAACAGCAGCGATGATGAAAACAAATCAATCCTGTAAATAGTCCATCATACTCAGAACACTACAGTGCTGTGATTATGGGATGTGGGACACAGCTGGAAAACAGTGCAAACACAACACAGTACAGACTGCACTGATGTTCAGGCTCATGAGGAAACCACGGCGTGATACTGAGGGTGGCTTCCGATACCAGAACCGGGTCCTATCAGAACGGATGAGACACTGAAGACTCTGCTACAGCACTAAACACTGAGTCTCTTCACGTGGCTGGTTCAGAAACATCGACTTCTATCTACAGGTGTGTATTTGGATTTTTGTGGGCGTGGCATTAACACACACGTTCTGTATGACACACACTTCACTTGCATCATAATTCACTTCTTTATATCATGTTTTTCTAATTGATTTATAAAGATGTACAATGATGATCATGTGTGTGTGTGTATGAGAGAGAGAGAGAGAGCTCTACATTTCTGTTTGTTCCGCTGAATGTCAGAGATACTTTGGTACTTTATTGATGAAACATGTTGGAACTGCACTGTAGGTTCTGCAGAATAAAACTTGAGACAGATAAAAAAACACAATCTCATTCTGGAACGTACCATTTGATCTGTTCTCCCCAGAAATTCAATTATATTCTGCTTTATAAAGTTAATCTGCAGTAACTCTGCGTGACATTGAGAGTGAATGACACTAATGTCAGTGTCCTAATACTTTTGGCTATATACAGTGATACTGATTGCCTGTACTGGAGTTGGTGCTGGACTTAAATCAGGAAGTAGTAGTGTGTCCAGATACTATTTTTTGTTTGATGTTCTCTGGAATGTTTTTATAACGTTGTGTGTGTGTGTGTGTGCGATGAAAACTAACACACGGTGAGATGACTACACCAGCGATGAAAAGATGAAAACGTAGGGATTGCCGCCTCGTCCCCACAAAGCCGTGTAAAGAAACTTCTCTCTGATCTTCTGATGTTTTTCAAACTTCACCTTCTTTTTCAACAACTCTAGTGGACGGGCCTCGCACCTGGAGGATGCTGGGTAAAAAGAAATGTGTGAGTGGAGACATCACAGAATGGGGTTTTGGCCACTCAGCCGAATCAACCTGAAAAACAGAGGAGAGGAGAATGTGAACGCAGAGAACCGGACAGAACTGTAGCGCCAATAAGAACCAAAGTACTCAAGTCTTTTACTGTCTCCCAGCAGCTCTTCTCCCATCAGCCCGTTTTGCCGGTTTCCCAGTACGAAGGCAAGGAACGAGAGGATGAGGGCGTCCAAGATGCCCATGATGGCCAGGATGTAGGCCCAGCGCACCGAGCAGGCTCCGATCGTGTACTTGTCTGTCTGCTCGCCGCACAGCCGCTTCACCTCGTCCGCGTCCCAGCCGTCAGGGTAGATCAGACATCCCAGTACGAGGCAGGTACCTGAACACACACACATCAGGCTGAGGTAGAGAGTCAGGATGCTGGTGCATCAGTCTGTTACATCACATGAGTCTGAATAAAGAGAACAGTCTGAACTCAGATCTCAGTTACAGAACAAATACAGAGAGAGGAGAAGGACTCCGGAGGCTCCAAAACGTAAATCAGGAGGAACCTTGTGAGGAACACAGCACTCCAGATCAAAGCAGGATGATGGAGTCGAGGTCAGGAGGGTGGAAAGTCCCCTTTGATGAGGCGGCCGCTCCCTCGGGGTGAGGAAGAGATCCGAACCCTCTAACAGTCTTCAAAAGTCACTGCCCAAAGTTCTAATATGCAAATTCTCTAAAAAATGTAACGCTTACTGAAGAGGACGTTACAGCGGATGATGATTCCAAATCGAATCATAACACATAGCCATGAGAGGCGATCCCGGGGTTCAAGCCGCCTGAGGACCCTCTGGACAACATAACCCCCGCCCCCGATATATATCCCCTTCCTAAATATATACATATCCAACCCATCTCCATGGAGACTATGAATTAATTAAAATGATGAAGTATGGATTAATTCGCTCACAACAGCCTGACTGAATGGAGAGGTCCACATATATAGTTATAGCACCCCCTATAGCGATAAGTGCACCAAAATTGATCTGCGACCTCAGGAACTGATACTGAATGTGTGTGTGAAGTTGCAGAATTTTGAAGTTTTATATTTTGATGAATTAATTAAAATTTTGGGGCGGCACGGTGGCTTAGTGTTAGCATTTTAGCATGATTCCTGGTTTGAATCCCGATCTGGGTGGAGTTTCCATGTTCTCTACGTGTCCGCATGGGTGTTCTCCGGTTTCCTCCCAAAGTCCAAACACATGGATTCCAGGTAAACTGAATGCTCTAAATTGTCCTGTATGGTTGGGTGGTTGTGAGTGAGTGTGTGCCCAGCGATAGATTGGCGCCCGGTCCTGGGTGTATCTTCCCAGTGCCCGAGATGTTCTCCCGTGGATGGGCATGGGGAACCCCACCGTGACCCTAGATAATGGATGATGGAGCTCGCTCTGCTGATTTTTTTGATACCAGTCACATGAGGGTTAACTGAAAAATCTAGAACTGGTTCATGAAAGTAGGTTATGTTCATTTGCAAAAATGGAAATGGCCGTAGCTTATGGGTCCAATTTGCAAAAATGTTTGTTTGAATTCTGTACAGTATGTGTTTAGTCTGGGAAAAAATTCTGGGTAGAAACTAAAAGCCTAAATGCATTTTGCCGCAGTATCGCGCCAATGACACGGGGTTCAAAGATAAAGGTCCCACTAACGAGTTTACTGACGACTTCATGACCAAGATGATTAATAAACCGGAATCTGGATTATTAATTAAAATCAGACCAAACTCTGCTGTAAACCTTTACATTTTGAATGAACTTTATATATAATTTTTTTTTTATAAATTTAAAGCTGTGATTCGAAACAGTCTCTGCCCATTCCTACCACCCTCTGCCTGCCAGTTTGTGCTCATCTTTGCCAGCAGATGCCCACCACCACCACCACCAGCCTCTGCCCATCTCTGCCAGCCTGTGTTTCAGGTTAAGCAGTTAGATTATAATCCATTATTCTTTTTAGTTTGAACAGTTCTCTTCTCTCCTGTGAGCTTTAGAACAAACCACAACCTTCCACATTACTCATTTATATTCACAGCCTTATTTCAGTGTGTGTGTGTGTGTGTGTGTGTGTGTGTGTGTGTGTGTGTGTGTGTGTGTGTGTGTGTGTGTGTGTGCGCGCACTGTTTGAAGTATGCTGATGGGAATGCTTTAGTATTCCTCTGATGTCGGATGAAAGCAGGAGGCTTTATTCCCTCCTGCACTGCACCAGCAGCTACATCTGCGTTATCGCCATCACTCTCGTTTCAGTCCGTAAAGCCGAGTCCTGATTGGCCGGAATAATAGAAACGATGACACAACACATTGAGAAGTGTTCTGAATGTGTCAGCATCAGGTTTGTGTTTTTACCTCTGTGTATAAACTCCTTTGCCATACAGGTTGCCATAGTGACACACCCCTGCCCCCTCCCACCTTAACGTGTGTGTGTGTGTGTGTGTTGGGCTGAGGTTAATAACCAAGTGAGACAACAGAGGGATGTGTGGTTTCCATGGTAACTGCTGAGGAGGAGAGCATTTGTGAAGCATGGTGTGTACCAATCCAGACACTGCGAAGGTCACCTATGTGCGTGTGTGTGTGTGTGTGTGTGTGTGTGTGTGTGTGTGTGTGTGTTTGTTTAAGCCGTAGCATCAATAAACAGCTGTAAATAATGGTGTTTATCTGGTGGAGCTGCAGCACCTGTTTCTCAAAGCAACATCCACCCAGAGCTCCACCAACGAGGGAGGAAGTATTTAGATGCTTTACCAAAATAATAGTATTATTAATTAATATAATTCATAACTAATAATAAAACTGCTACAAATCAAATACCCGCATAAAAGATCATTCTTCAATATAAAGTTCCTGGTTTGGTTCTTGTGACTGATTCTTGGGTCTGATTCTAAGACATCATCATTCATTCATTATCTTCTGCTTAGTGTCGCACGGGGGCGGGGGAGGGTGTTCCCCATGTCCATCCAGGGGAGAACGTCCTGGGCTCTGGGCAGATACACCCAGGACAGGGCGCCAATCTATCACTGGGTACACACTCACTCACACAGTCACACACATTATACAGGGCAATTTGGAGCATGCCTTAATGATTTTGGGATGTGGGAGGAAACCGGAGAACCCGGAGGAAACCCACGCAGACACGGGGAGGACAAGGAAACTCTACCCAGATTGGGATTCAAACCGGGAATCCCTAGCGCAGAGAGGCGAATGTGCTAACCACTATGCCAACCTGCCACCCGTATGACATCATCAGATTTTAATTGAATATTGAAGCATCGGTTAGTGTTGTAGCTGCAGGGGGCGGAGCTTATTTAAACTGCTTCAATATCCTCTTCAGTTTAATACCATACGATCTCTTAAGTCTTTGAAATCGATAGCAGTGCTGAGACCCCGAGTTACACATTGTTCTGGGTGACATCTTTTCCCATGATGCCTTCTGTCAGGATAATGATGAGCTGATTCATTAACGTATCGATTCTGAGGGCAGATTAAATCAAAGGTCGCTACGTTTGTTTGAGGTCAGGTCTCAAATCCTTAAAAGGATTGTCGAACCACTGATTTTAACCCGTCTTTGTGTTTGTAGAGGCGTGTTTAGGAATCGGAGCAAAAACAGTGCTGTCCAGGTCCTACGTCACCCCCCCCCCCAACCCCTCACCCAACATTACAATCAGGCCTTTAGTATTCTTTGTAAGTCTGCCATGAACAGCCAGCAGAGATCACTGTAGCAGCAGGGATAGGCCCAGGTACGAACAATGGTGCAAGGGCCAGGCTCACCACAACAGTCTAGCAGAATGTTTTAGAGAACTTCATGATTTCTTCTGCTGAGGATCTGTATGGAGATGCACATTTTATCTTTCAAGGCATGGGCATCAAAGCAGGTCTTGGTGCTTCTGATGGCATGGGCAGGGGTCAGGTTCTGCTGGAAGATGAAATGTGCATCTCCATACAGATCCTCAGCCACAGGAGTCATGAAGTTCTCTAAAACATTCTGCTAGACTGCTGCACTGAGCCTGGATTTAAGAAAGCAGAGTTTAACAACACCTGCACCGGGCACTGCCCCCCAAATCATAACTGACTGCAGAAGCCACACTGAACCTCAAGAAGTTTGGATTCTGTTCCTCACATCTACTGCTCAGTGGATTATCAGTGTGCACACTCAGTTTAAAACCTTCATGCCTTTCTACAACAATTTGGCCTGATTTCTCCACAGTATTCACTTTTTTTTAATTCCTGTTTTTTTGTGGCTTTTATGAGCTGGAAGCCCAAATTATATAAAAATAAACCAATAAATACTTGAAATGGTTTAAATTGTAGGTCCAGAATCTATATCTATAAACGTTCCAACGTTTTGGATGGAATTATGATAATTAATAAAATTTTCCATTATTTTCCATTTTTTGGAAATAGTCTATATATATATAAATGATAAACCTTGCTGGGTTTATAACCAAACACCGGATATCGGCTGGATATTAAACGTTTTGTGGTCTTTCTCAGGTGACCTGCGTGGGACGGACGGTATTTAAGATGCAAAACTTATAATTTATCATCAAAACAAGAGCTGTCCAGTTCAGATCAGTACCCCCGAACCTGGTAACGGTGCCTGGCTCTCATGTGTGAGGTCACAGTGCCCTCACTTCTCTCTACCGGCAGAAGATTTAATGTTTAATTATATTTTATAAAAACTGCAACTAGAAGACTGCTGTGTGTGAGTGTGTGTAAGAAAGAGAGAGGGAGTAAGAGAAAGAGTTAAGGATGAGAGGATATCATTTAAAAACAGTCAGATTTCTTTTTTGTTCTATTAAATACATTTTTGTTTGCTGATGTTGATGCTGATGTTGATGCTAATGTTGATGCTAATGTTGATGCTAATGGTGGTGGTGATGGTTGTGCTGGTGCTGATGGTGCGGATGGTGATGGTGGTGCTGATGGTGGTGGTGATGGTGGTGCTGATGCTGATGGTGGTGCTGATGGTGCAGATGGTGATGGTGGTGCTGATGGTGGTGGTGGTGCTGATGGTGCAGATGGTGATGGTGGTGCTGATGGTGGTGCTGATGCTGATGGTGGTGCTGATGGTGGTGCTGATGCTGGTGCTGATGCTGGTGGTGGTGCTGATGGTGCGGATGGTGATGGTGGTGCTGATGTTGATGGTGATGCTGATGTCAGACTCTCAGTATCCTCTGTATATTTCTATAAACAGTTCTTGTATAAAGTTATAAATACACCTGTGACATCACTCTGTCTCCAGCCAGCGGCCTTCCGGTGCTTCAGCTGAGTCAGGCTTTTTTAACCGAGCACACGTGATGTGGAACCACAGCCCAGATTATAATTAGGTTCCAGCTCCAGGATGAGTTCTGGCACCAGTTCAGACTTTATGATTTATAAATACTCATCCTTTCCTCCCCCCTGCTAAAACTCCGAGATGATTATTTACAGGTATAAAGGCCACGCCTCCCTTACTGTCCCTGATTTGAGGACAGGTCCTGTGAGGATTCTGTCATTTCAGCTGGTTGTTTATAGATGTGGTTCCTGCAGGACCGCGGGCCGCGTGTTCGGGCGTGACCAGTTCCTGTGAGACCCAACTGAAAACACTGCGCTTACTTCAGCTGAAAGTCGGACTAAACTCATCAGACTGAGATCAGAAGGTCTCGTGTGTCTCACGGGTCAGCATCCTGATTGGATGCAGACTTTTACACGAGCACAGCTGCTGAGTAAGACACACACACACACACACACACACCCTCACTGAGACAGGTCTCCTTTTTGCGATGTATTAGTAGCGGCCACACCTCTCTATGAGACAGATTTGTACAAAGGCCACGCCTCCCTTAGTGTTTATTTGCTGCTTTTGCGCTGTGGTTCTAAGTTCCGTTGCGTGTGAAGGTCACCTGGACTCATCAGGTCTCTCTAATCCTGAGGATGACTGAGCAGATTAACACACGGGGTTAATGGAGCATAGCTATTATTAGCCTCGCTGAGCTAAAGGCTAATGCTGGACCTCACAGTGTCACTGCGCTGTGACTGAACCTGAACACTGAGAGAAACCGTGACCCAGAACCTGGGTTCCTCATGTAGTTCTTAAATGGACAGGAATAGTGTTGATAACTAACTGGTTAACTAGACGTGCACTAGTTTTTATAAAGTTCCTGCTACAAACATTTCTCAAAAAAAAAAAAGTCCCTCTAAACAGCGACATCATTAAATGTTTCTATAATAAAAGTTCTTGTTATAAAATATTAATCAAAAGCTTCAAAACAAGGTTACCGTCAATAAAGATTTCTATAATAAAAGTCACCACATTAAATGTTATTTTAATAAAACTTTCATGATTTAATGCTTTTTTTCACATTTATTATAAAAGTGATCATAATTACAAACTTTCCGCTCCCGCGGTCCAAAAACATGGATTCAAGGTAAATTGTCTGCTCTAAATTGCCCCTATCTAGTAT
>JAOUQT010000013.1:9935401-9950739 GCA_025769995.1 Xyliphius kryptos | reverse complement strand
GTCAATGTAGACATGCAGGTAGTTGGTGTGAAAGCAGAAGATGCAGGGGACAGAGTGAGGTGGAAAAGGTTGACACGGTGTGGCAACCCCTGATAAAAGTGAGAGGCCGAAAAAATAAGAATTGTATTTTGTATACACTTCCTTGCCGTTTTATTTCAATCTTGTGGTTGTAAATTGCAGACACTCCCTTACTTCTTGTTTCAGATTAGTTGTATATTATACATGTTCAGTTGCTGCCTTTTTTCATATGTGACTGTAGTTTATAGGTGTTTATTCATTGTTTTCTGTTTTTGTTTATTTTAATATCTTGTGGGTGTAATTTATAGGTTTATAAATATGTAGTCAAACCTGACATTCACAATTCACAGACACTCCCTTGCCACTTTATTATTACACACAGACTATACCAATACCTTGTTATACACAATATTAACGATGAATGTGAGGACCTTCTGTGTGGATTTGCATGTTCTCCCCGTCTTCACACGGGTTTTTCTCCGGGTACACCGGGTTCTAAAGACATGCATGATGGGTTAATTGGTGTCTCTAAATTGCCCATTAGTGTATGAATGTGTGGTTTTGTGTGCCGGGTAGGCACCGGCTTCCCCGTGACCCTAAACCGATTGAGCGGGTATAAAAATGAATATTATATTTATTATATTATATTTATTAGTGTTTCAGTCTTGTGATTGTAATGAGAGGCTCCTTCTCCCTTTCGTTTTAGTCCTGTGATACTAATTTGTATACGCTCCCTTGCCCCTGCGCAGGCCAATCGCCGCTGTGTGTGTGTTCCCTTTCCGGGATGTTTGGTGATGTGGCTCTGCTCACAAATACAAAACACGACACTAATTAAAGAGTCTAACAACAGCAGATCTTTCTCGCTCGACGAGGAGCTACAGCAGGTCGGTTTAGTTCTTGATAAATTTAAAAGATCGTCAATTGTGTTTTTTTTACAGGGTTCTATCCGACATGTTTGATGATGATAAGAGACACTTCTTTATTCGGATAGTTCAAATCCTAAATTATGATTGGCTGAGCCGCGCTCGACGCTGTTGTAATAATGCACAACAACGCGCACCTTATAACTGCATCACATATATCACTGCGCCACTAAATAATATCACTTAGCAGCTGATGGAAACTTTTAAATAAAAAATTAACCGTATGCTTTAAAAGTGAATTAATGGTGGAAAGAGATTAACAGTAAAGAAGAATGCATGCTGAAATGATCGACGGTGACATTTAAGAGTACATTGTGTCGCGGAAGAATACACTTTTTTAAATGTTTACTCTTAAATAAAAACCTTTATTAAAAGATAATTGTTGATTTTAAATAATATTTTATGTTGCTCGCCGGTTTATAAAAGAAATAATCCACTCGTGTGTTACTGTGATTTTACTCCGATTCGATTCGAGACTAAATCCTCTCTTTCCCGTGATAAAATCACATTAACGCTCGGAGTCTCGCGGTTCATATATGTATTTATTAATATTACTCAATGGTATGATTAGTAAGATAATGTCATACCTTAATATTTTCCAGTAGATTTCTTGTTTTATAGGAGACCCGCGGATCTTTAGTTCATTACTTTGTAGTTGTTGTATACATCATATCGGCGCATGCGCAGTCAACACACATAATGCCATATCATCTTAATATTTTACTAATTTTCTAGTTCAGCACAATGCATTCCTCGCTGTTTTATTATTTGCCATCGCGAGTTTCCTCTTTAATAATAAAAATGTTTCATGATCTTAAACCGTTACAGGAACTTCCGGGTTTAACTCATGAATATTAATTACGCACCCACAGAGCTGACACGTGATCGGCTGGCGTAAACGTGCCTTCTAGGTTGAGAACACAACCTAGAACCTTGCATCACACGCCATTTTAGTTTTGTCAGCGACACCTAATCATACATCCTGAACAGTTACTTCCTTAGAAGCGTCTTCTTCCAGACTCCATAATGTGTCCTTTGTCCTCCACATTAGGTCCTAGATCACCCATAGCTAAATGTTGCCTTCTGCAGTGCTGTGGACAGATCTTGTATGAGAGCCTACTGTGATGTAAACAACAGTTGTCACTTCACTGACCATATAAATCCTACCAGGTGTTTCTAATTCATCGATTGTTCAGTATACTTATTGTAAACACTTTATTATTATAATAATAATTGATACCTAACTGATCCCGGAGGGAAATTCTTTCTAAGCGTTTAAACCCTACAAGTATTTACGTAGAACACATGAAGCAGTGTGCTGTACTCTACTGAGACACATATGGAGAAGTTTGGGGTTGGGTGTCACTTCGGCCCTGACTTGCCTATAATGGGGCTCAAACCAGCGATCTTTTGGTCCCCAGCTCTTTACCCTATCCATTAAGCCATGGCTGACCCCAAATTCACTTACAAATATACTTTCTTCACCTCTCAGCAAATTTCTAAATGAAAATATACATTTACTAATATTGATTTTTTTTCACTGCAGAAATACGGATTTCCTTTTTTTTTATTAATTCATATATCGTTATTCATTTCCAGTTCTACTAAACTGTTAATATCTCAAACTACAATTTTCCCTTTTCCCATACTCACAGGTCAGCCATGTTTAGCCGGCTGACCCAAGGTGTAACCTCTGTCCTGCAGGAGTTATCCGGGGAGGAGCACCGTGAAGATGATCCTCAGGTGAGTCTCTACACCCGTACAGACTCGTTTATTATAGCACCAAAAACCCATCAGATAGACAGCAACCTTCTGAAACTACTATAAAGTTATAGACCTGCCCAGAAATGTTACTTATTCCCAAAGATTTGAATACACAATTCTTATTGAGACATGGTCAGTGGAGAAGATCTAGACTGGCTCAAGCTGACAGAGTACAGTAGCTTCAGCAACTGAGATAACCACTCTGTAGAATCCTGGTGAGCACCAAATATCCCACAATGCATTACTTTGAAAAGATGACCTATATCAGCCGAAGACTATGTAGCTTACACTTCTTCAGCCAAGAACAGAAATCTGAACAAAACTGGACAGGTGAAGATTGGGTAAACAAATTGCGCTTCTCTACTGCATGGTCTCTACACGACTTGGCTCTACTGTAGGTGCTTTTCCATGGTCCTTTCTGATGTCTAAATTTAGTCACTATTAATGTTTTGTGCAGGATGGATTGGTGCCGAGGTTGGTATCCGGTCCTGAAACCTCCTCAGATGTGGCTAGTACTTCAGACGAGATTCTGGACCAACTTGCCCAGACAGAACAGCTGGTAGTTAACCTGAAAGAGCTCATCAGGGAGAAGGACAGTCAGCTTGCTAGTGCTGAGAAAATGTTCAAGGTATGAAGTAAAAGCATGCATTTGAACTTTTGACATTAAACATTTTTTAATGAAATGGTATTGTGTAAAGGAGAAGCTGTGGAACCATAAAAAGGGCTACAGTTGGCTTAAATAGATGTATTAATAATTCTCTTAAAGTAGTCAGTACACATATAGTAATATCATATTTGTGTGTGTGTTTTGTAGGAGGAGAAGGAGCAGGGTGAAGCAAAGTTTACTAAACTGAAACTACAAGCAAAAGCAAAGATGGCTGCCTTAAATAAACAAATCGCTGAGCTGAAAGGACAGGAAGGACTCAACACCAGTCAGGTGTGTTCTATTCTTAACCTCAGAATAGGGTAGTCCTTTATATTTCTTATTTGATTTATTTATTTTAATTTACCACCTGCTTCAGTATGCTATTAGGTAATACACTGAAATTAAGAGTTTAGTGCCTCACAGCAAGAATTGCCCAGGTTTGATCCCTGGGTGGGGTCGACATAGGAAATTTCACGTGTTTGTACAGGGTTTTTTTGGGTACTCCAGTTTCCTACCGCAATTCAAAAACATGCATGTTAGGTTAATTGGTGACTCTAAAGTGGCTGTTAGTGTGTGAATGTGTTTTTGGCTGTGTGTGCACATGTGCCCTACATTGGATTAGTGTCCTGTCTAATCCACTCTGAAAATGAATGAATTAATGAATAAAATATAGTTTGGTGATAAACACCAGACACCTGTGGTGTCTGTTAGTGTTTGATAGAGAATTGTGGTGGTTGACAGTCAATTTTGGGGGTTGACACTGATTGTCTGTGTTTGAAGGTGAATGTCATTGATTGATGGGAATGTTGGCATATAATGGTGAATGTGGTTGTATGATGGTGAATATTGGCATTTGATAGATAAAGTTGCAGGTTGTTGTGTGTTGTTGTTGGTTGTAGGTATTTGCTTGAAACATCTGTTAAATTGTGAATGTTTGCTGTTATGATGTTGCTTAAATAAGAATGTTTTTAATTTTAAATTAAAATTTGTATTGTTAGTTTATTACTTGGCCGTAATTGTTGTGTGTGTGTGTGTGTTCAGAGTTCAGAGACCTCCTTTGTGCTCCCTTCTGGTTTGGAGAAGGAACTCAACGAGTTAAAAGAAAAGTTGAATCAGGAGGAATCGTCAAATCAGATCCTTCGGCAACAGCTGACAGTTGCAGAACAGCTGATTAAAGAGAAAGAGGATGAGCACCTAGAACAAGTAGGCAAACAACAACTAAACACACTAGTCACTCTAACAAGCAGTAATTTAATCCAATATATAATAATACATTATATATATCGTTATCAGTGATTATGATTTATCTACTCTGACTCATAAAATTACACAGGTACAACAACCCTGAACATAACACTGTATCCGGAGATGAAAAATCTTGGTGCAGCTTTGTGATGTTTGTGCTTAACATGAAGCTCCAGGGCTTTAAAGTGTTGGATTCTCTATCTCTGGTGTAATAGCCAAAAGTTATATCTGTTAATGTAGTTACTTACCAAAAAAACTACAGTTTTGTGAAGGGCTTTGAATTTATCCTTCTGACTTTTCACTGATAATAAATTGGAGCAGACAAATAAAAACAGAATAAAATTATCTTACTATGAAGATTATTAATATAGACACAACACCAACTGAGAGGATAAGAAAATAAAGTAGAAATGGAGAAAGAAGCCAGTCCCATAATACTATTTCACATATTTCTCACAATGCCTTGCACGCAATTGCAACCATATTCGAATCCTATATTTTAGAATAAGTGATTGTGACAACGTTAAAACAGACTGACTACTGTGTTCTGGAGGAAGATTTAAAAATAGTTCATTTATTACAAACAGCACAGATTTCATGGATTTGCTAATTCTGCTAGGAAAGGTCAAAGGTCATAATAGTGTGTGGCACTTTTAATTGGTATCTGGTCATCCATAAAGGTAAAGTAATAGATTTGAATTTGTGAGAGACTAAAATGAGTCCAAGCCGTATATAATTAATAATTACTGGATATGTTGTAGTCATTACTGCAGAGAGGTCACAGCTGATACCCAAAGCTACTGATTGTATATTTTTGTTAGGTTTAATGTATACAGAATTAAAGTTTTACCTACTTACAGCTTTTCTCTGCCTCTTTGGAACACAGGTGCGTGTTCTTCAGGCAGTTGTAAAGGACAAAGATGTGCGTTTCCAGGAGCAAATTCAGAAGCATGAAGAGGAACTACTTCAGATCAACATGCAGTCCTCTAATGAAGCCAAGCTACAGCAGGTGAAAATCACAAGGCTGTTTAGGAACGCCCCACCTTGACTCCACCGCAACTCTGTGAATTTCAGCAAATTTTAAAATTACTTTATTTCCCTCAGGTTACGGTTTCACTTATTTCACACTGTGAGAAGATTCATTAGTCAAGACACACACACACTCACTCACTAGTGCATGTTCATATTTATCTCCACTAGGTTAAGTTGAAATCAAATAAAAACACTAAATGCAGCACAGTGTGATAAAGTGTGCTCGTATATATCCCCATACACTTGATTCTCACACTCTCATTTTTTTTAAATCTGTAATATCCTATTTGTAATTAATATTTAATTAATCAATAAAGCAGACACAGATTGCTCAAAATGGGTTGAAAAACAGATGTACAATAAAGGTACAAACGATAAAAAAAATATAAAACCTTTATAGTTGTCAAATTTGGGCAAATATAAAGAGAACCACTTTTTGAAGTGAGTTACTTTATGTCTGCGTGAATACGTTATTTTTGTCGTTTGTGCTAAATTTCTTCCCAGTGAATATAAATGGTACTACAACATTTTCCGGGGTGTAGCTGTGCGATCCATATGTTATTTGTGTCTGTTTCTGTTGTGAAGACACTGCGTGATTCCAATAGGAGGATAGAGGAACTGGAAGAATCCTTGCGCTCTCGATCAGAAGTCCTGGAGGTGTTGCAGCAAGAGCTCAACAGTGCAGATCAACAGAAACAGGTGCATAGAAGCTATACATTTATATAAATTGATTTTCAGGACACATGCATTTCTTTCATCATGCTCTTTCCTCTCTAGATTTTAACTGCTCAGTATAGACAGATGGAACAGGAGCTTGCTGAAGCCCACAAACTGAGAGAACAGGAGAAGCAACAATCATCCCTTCATGCTGAGGAACAACTCCAGTCATTGAGAAGTTATCTGGAAGCATTAGAAAAGGAGAAAGAGCAGGCCATTACAGCTCTTGAAGCAGAATTGTTCCAAAAGACTTCCGAGCTGGACAGAGTGAAAACAAGTCTTGATGAATGTGGTAGTAAACAGAGGGAAGTGGATGAAAGTGTCAAGATGGAGCTAATTGCACTACGTAACAACCTAGAATCTTCAGAGAAAGAGCGAGAGGAAGTGACGAGAAAGCTGGAGGCTGAGGTTGAACAACGAGTGGCTGAGCTTCACCTGTTCCAGGAGAAGCTCAATGCAATGGAACAAGAAAGACAGGATGCTTCACAGAACGAAAGGGAGAAGTCGATACAGCTGCAGACGGAGCTCACGTCCCTCAGAGAAAAGCTGGAGGCTGGAAAAGAGAAGCAAGAATTCTGGTTACAAGCACTGGACCAGTTCTGGAAGGGACTCCAGTCTCTAAGCAGTGAGGAATCTGACGTAGAGATGCCCATCCCAGAAGATCCTTTGCAAGTTTTGTCAGTTTTGGAAGCTAGGATAGATAAACTGAGAGTGGAACGTCAGGAGAGTGATGTGCGGATGTCTCAAATGAGCAGCAACATGGAAACACTGCAAGGTACAGAACAAGAAACATCTGCATTGCATTATATTAATAATTACACAGATGTGTTTATATAATGTATTTATTAAGTTTGTTGACTAATGGAATTAAATAGATTATGTATTATTGAATGTTTATTGTATAGAATAGATTATGTAAAAAAAAATTTTATGAAATTCGAATAAAATCCACTCTACAGTCAGAGTCCAAATAATCTTTTTCTGGTTTCTCTGGTTGTTTGAGATCAGGACAATTTTGGATGCTGAAAATGGGTAAATAAAAATCTTTTAACCAAGGGGTAGCAACTCATAAATCAAAACATTTCATTATGTACTAGGTTTTTATGGATGTTATAAGCCCCTGGATATCTCGGTATTCCTCTTTGGATATCTTTACAACATTCAATGAACTGATAACTGCCTATTTTCTCCTTTCCAGTATCCAGTATTTTTAATTAATTCAGGTCGATGTTTAGTTCTATATTGTGTGTTTACAATGGAACATTGCCACACAGCAGATTTACATTCATTAATATCCTGTATATTAATATAAAATTTAAATAAAGTACATTTTTCCCCAATAAACAAACTGGGTGGTGACAATGGGCAAGGAAAAAGTCCTTGAGATAAGAGGAAGAAACCTCGGAAGAAACAGACTCGGAAGTGAATAACAGATTAACAACCTAAAAAGAGTGTAGAATTTATCATACATGTAGATAAGCAATAATCATCAACATTAACAGAAAGAAACACTTGAAACGGATCATTGTGCTTGTACTGAATCTATATAATGTATGCGTTTATATTAAATTACTGAAATAAATTAACTTTTTGATGATGTTCTAATTTATTGAAATACACGTGTAAATTAAATATGATTTTTGTTTTTTTTGGGGTTTTTTTTAGGACAGTTAGATAAAAGCACAGCAGAGGGAGAGGAGGCAGTAACCAGGATTCAGGAGCTTGAAGATTTGCTTGCCCGAGGGCCGGTGAGTGTCAATTAGATTGGTGAAATCGATGTAGTGATGTATCTCTGACAGTCTGTCAGGTCCAAGTGTTGATTAAATGTTAATTTATTTGAATACCCAAAATCTTTTACAATCTTGACCTGTTTATTATTATTATTTTTTTATTAGTATAGGCTATTATTAGTCCCTCATTGGTGAAATTTAAATTTCTCGGGGTGCAGTAAGAAAGGAGCAATGGGCGTTTGTTTTTATAGTATGATTTTCAACACACACATTTAGGGTTTATAAAATCTGTGTGTGATTACCAGGTTAATGATGAGCCACTGGCAGGTCATGCAACTGACCTGTTTTCCAGGGATTTGGATAAAGCCCAAGGTGAGTGTGTTATCCTTATATTTTGGACCCAGTAACCCAGTAGACTTTGATCTCCTGTTCAGCAGATTTATTTTTTTTAGGTTTATTTATCTTAGTTTAGACACACTGTATTATTGAAAGTTTTATCATTTAAAAATAATAAAGTTCTTGATTATTTAGAATTTATTTATATAGGTTCATTAATGAGTTGATTTATACATTTTACTCCTGACTTATTTGAATCTTTTCGTAATTACCAACTCAATTTGTGTTGTCCACTTAAAGTAAATTTACATCAGAAGTGTTTACTTACTTTTGCTGGTGCATTTATAATTGTCAAACATTTAGAAAAATTATTTTACAAAAACTGCTGTGATTTTTAGTTCAAATGTGTGTTTATTATGATGTGTGTATTATAACTCCTTAGCGTTATGTTTATTAATAATGAATGTTAATAAATAACACTGTAATTTATGTGATTTTTGCCAAATGAAGGTACAGATGTACACAGCTCTGAGAAGATCTTGATGCTGGAGAAGCAGCTGATTGAGCAAGAGAAGGACCTAGCTTCTCTTAGGGAACAGCTGGCCTTTGTTGATCTTCAAACCATGAAGATTTCACAGCAAGAAAATTCTGTTTCTCAAAATACTGAAAGCATTCCGATCATACCCAACACTTCCGGAGTACTACCTGGACTTGATGTTTCAGAGGAAGACACACCGCTGATTGCAGTAGACACAGAAGCATCTGTGATGTCCACATCTGTTGTGTCATCATCTGCTGACAATGAGAGCAACTTTGAATTGACTGGACCACAGGCTGAGTCACCTGTAGATTTAAAGGCAGCTTCCTCAGATGAGATGGTAACTAGCACAGACTCAGAAGTTGCTCATAGCAGCTGGACAATTCTAGAAGCTATTAATCAAGATGCAGGTCAAGAAGAGTGGCCTCAACAAATACAGGACTTAAATGCGCTTCAGCTTTCGTCCCAGTCCTGGGAAGAAACCAGTGAAGAGCATGTCCAATCTACATGCTCTATGTTAAAGGTAGAGTCAGCATCCACGGTTATTCATGAAACAGTACAGATTCAAATTTGCGAACAGGAAGCAAACTTGTTGGATGCAGGTTTTAGTCCTAGTCAGGATTTGGCACAGATCCTGGAAGAGGAACTCCAGATAAAATATAGCAAACTACTGTGTGAACTTCAACAAATGAAAGATTTTGCTTCAGAATCCCAGGAGAAAGTAAATCTCCTGGAAGATGAATTGAAGGCAGTGACGATTGTTAAAGAGGAAACAGAGACAAGAGCCTTAAAATATGAAAGAGAGTTGATGGATGCTCAAGCTGAAATTCATAAAGAAGAGCGGAAGATGTCTGAGAAAGATGAAGAGAACAATGTCCTTGAGGAGCAACTGAAGAGCTTGCGAAAGGAGGCTCAGTCCAAAGATAAAATTATCCAAACTCTGAAAGAAGATCTTGATGAGATCCAGCAGAAGGTCACAGAGAAAGGCAGTCAAGCCCAGATGCTAAGTAGACAGCTTGATGACAGAGAACTTGTCACTTCTGAACTGAAGGAGAAAGTCATAGCGATGGAAGTAAAGATTCAGCAGTTTTCTGAGGATGCAGAGCGAGCGAAAGCTGCACTTCTAGACAAAACCATTGAGTTTGATGATTTGAAGCAGTCTCTTGCCTTGAAAGAGCGGGAAATGATGGAGTTCAGTGACAGCATGAATACCAAACTGCTTGAAGCAGGTGAGGAGAAGTTTGCAATATCTAATGAGGTCAGATTTTTGAAAGAGCAGATGATGGTACTTGAAACATCCTGGCACGGGCAGCAGGGCACAAAAACAGATAAAACAGCTGAAAGTGAGGACTTGCTAGTTTTGCGTAAAGAAAACAAGAACCTAGTTGCTCAAATATCTGACATGAAAACAGATGGGGAACAGATGAAGCGAAAATTACAGGCAGCTTTGCTTCAGCGCAAAGAATTGATGAAAAAGGTAGCTCGGATAGAGACCGAAACAGGAGCAGGAGAAAAAGTAACTATAGGGGAAGATGTTGGTTCTGCGGAAACAGAAAAAGAGCAGGAACTACAAAAGCTTGAAGCACAATTGCAAGAGACAAAGAAAGACTTGAGTTCCAAAGAAGAAGTTTTAAAAGTTATGGAAAAGAAAATTCTCTGCCAAGATCAAGCAATGTCTGAGGCGCATGGACAAATCCAACTTTTGGTTGAGGAGTCTAAATCGTTAAGTGAAAAAGAGCAAATTATATGTAAAGTTCAAGAAGATAATGTTAGACTCAAGTCAGTTGTCACTAAAATGGAATCTGATCTTGATTCATTGCAGAAAAAGCTCCAGGAGGCTGTGGATTCTCGTAAAGACACTTTACGGAAGGCAAAGGAAAAAGACAGACATCATCGTGAGCAGCTGCGACAGCAGAAAGAAGAGTACAGTGATCTGCTAGAACGTTTTGAAGCTAAGGATGAGGAGAAAGCTAAACTAATAGAATGTGTGAAAAAGCTTGAAAATCTTGTGGAGCCAAGTCTGTTGGATAATAAAAATCTTGTTCAAGTATCTGAGACAACAACTGATAGTCCAGTATTAGGGAACTGGGTTCAAGAACATTTGGTGGACCTTTCTGCACCTGATGATGAAATAAATCAGCAAGAATCACATGCTGACCAACTTCCACCGGCCCCATCAGGGAATGAGAGTGAGATAAGTTCTCTTCACAGCAAACTAAAATCTGAACATGCTTTCCGTCTGGATCTAGAAATACAGCTGCAAGAAATCCAAGCTTCTCTTTCAGTCAGGGAGTCTGAATTGAATGACCTCACCAAGGAGCTGGAGACATTGAGGGCAAATGAGAAACAGATTGATGCTCTTTCAGAAGAACTGGATGCATTGAGAAGAAAGTGTGAGCAAGCAGAAGCCCATGCAGAGATGTTAAATTCAGAAATGGAAGAGGCTGCTATTGCAGTCAAAACAAGGATCTCTGATGCAGAGTCTCCTGTTGTAGCACTTCAGGCAGAGGTCAATGAGTTTAAGCAGTTTCTCCAAAACAAAAATGATGAGATCATTGACCTAAGCCAGCAGCTGAACGAGCAGCATATTCTTCTGCAAAAAATGCAGGAGACTGTATTGGAGAAAGATCGGCTGATCAGTTCCTTACAAGAGGGATTGAAATCTGAGCAAGAAAGGAGTAAAACACTGGAAGCAGAAATTCCACAGAAGCAAGCGGAAGAGAAGGACAACCATGCTAAATTTCAGCAGCTTCAGCGCAAATTTCAGGCTGCTCTGGTATCGCGGAAGGAAGTTCTCAAAGAAAACCAAAGTTTAAAGGAAGAGCTGACTAGTGCTGAGAAGTTAAAATTAGAGTTGCTAGCAAAGAATATGAATTTTGAGGCTAATCTGTGTAATCTAAGCACAGAGAAGGTCAAACTAATTGAAGAGATGGATAGGGCTTTGCTGGAGAACCAGAGTCTTAATGCCACATGTGAAAGCCTTAAGCTGGCAATGGATGGACTTCTGAATGAAAAAGAATTATACAAACAGCAAGCTGATAATGCCAGAGAAGAAGCTGTGCAATCATCTAGTCGGTGGGAAGAAAGGTTGCAAGGCATGAAGGAAGAATACGAGACTTTACTGAAGTCATATGAGAATGTGAGTGATGAAGCTGAACGGGTTAGAAGAGTCTTGGAGGCTGCACGACAGGAGAGGCAAGAATCGGCAGCTAAAGCGCGGTCCCATGAGGCGGCTAAATATGAGTCAGAAAAAATGGCAGCGGAAGCTCAGAAGGAAGTAGATCTCATAAAGGAGAAAATGAGAAAGTTTGCAAAGACAAAACAGCAAAAAATTATGGAACTAGAAGAGGAGAATGAAAAACTTAGAGAACGAGTAGAGAAGAAAGAAATTAAAGAAGGGGATACGAACTTGGAGCAAACACTTGAGGCAGTTAAAAATGAATTAGAAGCATTGAAAGCAAATTTTGAAAAATTACAAGATGAACGAAATTCCTTGGAACAGGAAACTGAAACACTAAAACAACAGCTGAGCCAAGAAATGAATAAAGATTACAGTAGAAATTTAGATGCTGTTTCATCTGATGAAGTTAAGGAACATGTGGTGACTCATCATTTGAACCCTGTTTTAACCAGTGGCCAAGAAGATCTAGCTTTTAACTTTTCCAGGGAGTTTAATCCATTGGAGAAAACAGAGGGGTCAGTGCGAACCAAGTCACATCAAGTAACCTCGGAAGTGGAAACTAGGTTTGAAATCACCGAATGCCAACACATAGAAATGAATAAGCAGCTGAAGACAAAGGAAGAAGCTCTTGAGGTTGCTGAGGGCAAGTTAAAAGAACTACAAGCAGCTCTTGAAGATGACCAGAGAACCAGAGCTAAACAAGTATCACTGCTTAATGCGGAGTTATTTTCTCTTAAGCAACAACTTCAGGAGTCTGAAGAACGAGAAGAACAATTGAAACAGAAGTGCCTAAAAATTGAGACAGAACTTCAGGTAACTGGCACAAGACAAGATAAAGTGGGAACTGAAGTTAATCATGAAACTTTGCTTAATGCAGAGCTAGCATCTCTTAAGCAGCATCTTCAGGACTCTGCAGAACGAGAGCAGAGGCTGAAAGAAGAGTGCTCAAAGAAAGAAACTCAGATCCAGCAACTTCGCACAAGTCTAGAGGTTGAGAAAGACGACCTTGAAGAACGACTGATGAACCAGTTAGCCCAGGTCAATGGCAGTATTGCCGGGTACCAACAGCAGGCAGCCGATAGCCGAGATCGTCTGTCAGACTTGCAGAGTGAATTGGAGAAAGTACAGAGGGAACAAGTCAATTTGGAGGCCATGTTGGAAGGGGAAAAGGATCGCTCAGCCAGGCTTGAGGAGGATAAAAGGCAGGCTCAGCGAGAAAGAGCTGAAGCAGAAGCGGAAGTGGGCAAACAGAGAGAGCTTGAGCAGAAATTAAAATCTGCACAGAGAGTGAAGGAAGGCAGCCAGAGTCGAGCACGTCAGCTTGAGGAGCTGTTGAGGGAAAAACAACTGGAGGTCCGACAGATGCAGAAAGATTGTATCCAGTACCAAGAACGAATCAGCGTACTAGACAGGGAAGCTAAGACTCTCCTGTTGGGTAGCGATGCGGTATCAACTGAGCTTAAAGCAGCCCGTCAGGAGATGGCAAAGATCAAAGAAGAAAGAGGAAGACTCGAATCCGAGCTGTCGGTCTATAAAGGAAAGCTGGATAAGGCTCAGTGGGAGACGAGTGAGGCACTTGCTGAGAAAGTAGCCTTTGAACAACTGTTACATAAACGAGAGGCTGAGTTAAAAACCGAAGCCGAAGGAACGCTTGATGAGGTCAGGTATCGTTTAGGAGCAGAGCTTAAACAGATGGAACTAAGGTTGGAGCAAGTCTACAGAGAGAGAGAAAGTGAAAAAGAGGCAGCTCTTGTGGCCAAGAATATTGCAGATGCTGCGGAAAAATATGCCCAAGAAACCCAAGCACGTTTGGATGAATCGCTAGCAAGACTGGCTGCCTTCTCTCGCTCCATGTCCTCACTGCAGGATGACCGTGACCGTGTTATGGATGAAACTAAACAGTGGGAGATCCGTTTCCAAAACACCCTCCAGGGAAAAGAGGCAGAATTAAGGGAAGCTGAAAGCAGAGTTAAAGACCTAGCTGATAAACTTGAGAAGAAGTCAACAGAGAAGGAACAGTTGCAAAGCACACTGGAGAGGTTCATTTAATTTATATGCTGATTTTCTTTCATAATAAACAAATGTCTATTACTACTTTTTACTTGGTTTAAATTTTTTTATATTTGGGTTGTTTGCAGGTTGCAGAAAGCAGAGGAGCAGTGGAAGCTGGACTTGTCAGAGGCAGAAAAAACTCACAATCAATCTCTTACTGCTTTACAAAAAGAAAGAGAATCATTGCAGCAGAAACTAACTCAAACAGAAGACTCTCTTGCCCGGGCACAATCTCAGCTTACATCACTGGAAGCTGAGGCAGAAAGTCTACGTCATCGAGCTAAGGCTCTACAAGAAGCACTTGAAAAGCTTCAGAGTGATGCCAGTCAAGCAAGTGCTGATCTTAAAGAGCGTGAAACAGAAGAAAGAAGGTTGTGCTTTAATCTAGAGAAACTAGAGACAGACCTGCGCTTCTCTAAAACCCTTACTGACACACTTCAAGCAGAGTTAGCGGAGAAGCAGAAGAGGGAAGTGGAACTCCTTGGAGAGAAAGAACAAGCGGTTAATCAGGTACTAACATTTTGTGTTTTAATGCAGAATAGACATGTTATAGGTTGTCCTGATCATTGTTTTTACTAAAATTATTTTCTTACCTCCTGTGGAGGCTGTGGAGGAGGCCAGAAAGGAAGCAGACAACAGGGCAGAAAAAGCAGAGAGAGAGCTGGAGGAAAGAAGAGCAGTTATGAGAGATCTTGAGGAAAGGCTTCGTAAAACTGAGGAGGATGGAATCCAGAGCAAAGTTCGTCTGGACAGCTTCACAAAATCAATGGGATCCTTGCAGGATGATCGGGAGCGGATACTGAGTCAGTACAAGCAGTTAGAAGTGCGACATCTTCAGGTAAGCTCTCAATTATTTTGCCATCATCTTTTCAGAATTTTGCATCTATTTGCATCTATATAACTTTTGTCTTGCCAGTTTATTATGGAGAAGGACAGTCTCATTCAAGAAGCTGCAACAGAGAACAATGGTTTAAAAGAGGAGCTTCGTGCCCTTCTGGCCCAGCGTGATGACCTCCATGCTGAAAACGCCAAGCTAGATGCTCAACTCCATGGTTACAGAGATGAGTTAAAGCAGGTTCTCTCTATGAAAGAATCCCAGCATAAGAAGCTTATTTCAGCCCAACTTGAACGTATAAATGCTTTGGAGAAAGAAAAG
>JAOUQT010000013.1:9854449-9870050 GCA_025769995.1 Xyliphius kryptos | reverse complement strand
TTATTGATTCCTTTGCAAGAATTCCTTCAGGGGAATTATGAAATTGTAGGGCAGTCGTAGGCTTGTGGTTAAGGAACCAGACTTGCGACCGGAAGGTCCCTGGTTTCATTCCAAGTAGCGACAAGTCTTGGCTGAATTGCCCTTGGTGCAAGGCACCTAACCCCCAGTTGCTCCCCGGGCGCTTTGCTGGCTGCTCACTGCTTACTTCACCTGTGTGTGTGTGTGTGTGTGTGTGTGTGTGTGTGTGTGTGTGTATATATGTGTGTGTTTCACTGCACGGATGGGTTAAATGTAGAGGACCAGTTCCGCTGTGTGCAAAGTGTTTTCACCCCCATACACTACTGACTGACGAACTTGGAGCATGTGTGTGAATACACGCTTACAGTGTCTGGCTCTGTCACAGAATCTGACATTTTCTGACCGGCAGATTGAGAACACCTTTAATCACCTTGAAAAATAATTGTAAATAATGACACATCATGAGTAAAAAATAACTTGCATCACTTGTTAATAAAACAATACATTTCTACAATCTTTGCATTTGGTTTCTTTTTATTTGATATTGTGAAACTGAAATGCTCCAAAACGATAGACACTGCATTCTTTTCTTTTTGGCACTAGCTTTGTAGTGTTCACTCTGCGCCACATTTAAGTTTGTCTCTATGATGCATGCTTGCTGAAGACAAGGATTGTGGCAAGCCACGTGACTAGACGTTTGGTGATGGGGACAATACACACCGTGGAATTGTATTATTCAGTCAGCATTTTGTTTTCTTGTACAGAGCAATGACAAAGTTAAATATATCTATCTATTATAGAGAGATCAAAGAGTTGTTTGTCTATGATAAGTCAGGATTTAAATCAGCATTACATTGCTAACCCTGAAATCATTTTTCATGGTACCGTCTCCAGGTCCGTTGAACTCCAAGTGTTTATAAGCACTCATACTAGTCTAGTGTACTTCTTCGATAAAGGTTAGACACACATACATACCTGTCTGTGACTCATGCATACCTGTGTAATGATCTCTGTTGTGTGTAGCTTGTTATATGTAAAGTGTGTACAGTATGACTGAGGTGCACTTCCTGTACTAACATACACACAGACACTATATCTGCAGAAGATTATCTTTGGTGTGTTTATCTGCTGCTGTGGAAATCTAAAAGATTCCTGATCTTTTTCAGACTGTGATTATTACTTTCATTTGTTTCAGTAGCTCAGGATTATTATCATGGGCTCAATATTCTTTTCAAAGTAACTGATGACATTCCGGTAGACATATGGAAATACCTAGAGATGAGAGTGGTGTTTTTTGACTAGATTATTCAGTGAGATCCTTGAAAGTGAAATGATGCCTGAGGAATGGAGTGCAAGTGAACAGTACTTGTATTGATTTATGAACAAGGCTGATGTGCAGAGTTGTAGCAGCGTTACTGGGGCATAAAGTTAATGAGCCACACAGTGAAGATTTGGGAGAGAGTCCTGAAAGCTAGGTTTAGACAAGAGGCGACTGTGAGCAGCAGTACGGTTTCATTCCAAGCAGAGCACCACAGATGTGATTGTTCATTTGAGAATGCTGATGGAGAAGTATAGAGAAGGTCAGAAAGAGCTCCACTGCGTCATTGTGAATTTAGAGCAAGATTATTACAGGGTACAGAGGGAGAAACTGTGGTGTTGTATGAGAAAGTCTGGAGTATATGTTAGACTGGTTTGGGACATGTTTGACAACAGCATGACAGTGGGGATATGTGCTGTAGGAGTGGGCTGCATCAAGGCTCAGATCTGAGCCTCTTGTTTGCTCTGGTGATGAACAGACTAACAGATAGGGTCCAAGGACCATGATGTTTGCAGACAATGTCATGATCTGTATTGAGAGCAGGAAACAGATCAGAACTTGGAGAGATGGGGGTACGCTGTGGACATAAGAGGAATGAAAATAAACTGTATTAAGACAGAATACATGTATGTGAATAAGAGTGAGACCAGTCAGGATACAGCGAGAAGTGGTCACAAAAGTGCAGGAGTTCAGATACATGGGCTTAACTGTCTAAGGAAATGGGGATTGTGGAAAAGAGGAGGTACACTATATTTCCAAAAGTATGTGCTCATCTGCCTTGACTTGCATATGAGCTAATCCAATATGATGTTGGACGTAGGCCTTCTCTACTGTAATTCATCCCAAAGACGTTCTATCAGGCTTAGGATTCCGTGAAGGCCAGTCAAGTTCATCCAATAATAATAATAATGTCTACTCCTCAATGCCCCATCGGCTTTCACATCATTAGGTGTAAAAGATATCTAATAACTTTGTTTCTGATAGTCGGCCAGCCCTATATTAAATCTCCTGACCCTAACATATTTACAGTCTTTTGATTAAAAATAAGAAAAGAATTTGTGACGAGTGTCTGTCCATCGCTAGTTTATCCGGAATCAACCACATGTATCCTGCTGCTGTATGACATTATGACATTCTGGAGGTTGGATGATGGTTCCTTCTCTGTTGGTTCACCAGTGTTACCGTGGTATGGTAACAGTTAACACTCAAGCGAAGATGTTTCTGAAAACATTGTCAAGATACCTGTGGGTTTCAAATATTTGCCCGTTTAAAAATCGCTCAAGTCTCTTTTATTTAGCCATTGCTGGTGCACATTTCAGCACCCTATATGAGAGGCAGTGGTGACAAAACCATCAAATTGGGTATTTTATCAGTGATCATATGCCTCCACTAGCTATTTATAATCCAGTGACTGGTCGGTGTATACAACTCCATTGTTTCGCATGTTACACGAGCCGTGTCTGTGGAAACACATGTATATACAGCGTTACTGCTGCATGACGATATAATAAAATATATCTCCGCTGACGGAGAAATGATCAGTGTGGTATCGTAACCGGGCACCATCACACTGTGTGCTCGTTGAGTGAAGTGCTAATATTAGAAACTAGCCGAGCATGCGGCGAGTAATTGTCACGTTCCTCCAGAAAGGCGTGTGTGTGTAAACTAACCTGTAATCATCAGCAGGAAGTTTGTCAACGTTTTTTAACCACAGAAAGACTTCAGTATGTGTCATTTTCTCATTCACACGCGACACAAAGCACACGTTTTATAAAAAAGAATTATATTCGAACAGTAGTGGGATATTTACAGTTTTGGGTCTGATCACATTTTATTGGTTTAAACGATTTACAGTTTGTTTTTAATATATCGTAATAATTCAAACCTGATTCCATAAAAGTTGGGACGAAACGAAAACGAAATGCAATGATGTGGAAGCTTCAAAATTCTATTAGATGTCATACGTTCACACTGAGAAAATGTATCATTTAAAGAGGAAAAATTAGGTGATTTATAAATTTCGTGACAACAACACATCTCAAAAGTTGGAACAAGGCTATGTTTACCACTGTGAGACATCCCATTTTCTCTATACAAGTCTGTAAACATCTAGGGAACGAGGAGACAAGTTGCTTAAGTTGAGGGACAAGAACGTTAACCCATTGGTGTCTAATGTAGAATTCTAGTTGCTCTACTACATAGCCATGGTGCTGTAATTGATGCATTATGTGGTTTGGCATTGTTATGTTGGAAAATGCAAGGTCTTTCCTGAAAGATATGTTGTCTTGATGGGAGCATGTGTTGCTCTTGAACCTGGATATACCTTTTAGCATTGATGGTGTCCTTCTAGACGTGTACGCTGCCTATGCCAGACTCACTAATGCAACCCATCAGAGATGCAGGTTTCTGAACTGAGTGCTGATAACAACTTGGGTCCGAATGTCACAGTGTCCCATTCCGTTTTTATTTACAGTTTGTACTTTATCCCAACTTTTTTAGAATTGGGTTTATATTAATAATTAAAAATATATATATAACCTCTGCTGTTTCTCTGATTTTCTCATTACTAATACTGTCCATGCTTCTTAATGTAAGTGACTGGGATGTACGGGATTAGGAATAGGAACATCACAGGGACAGCACAGGTTGGATAATTGGGAGACAAAATTAGAGAGCTGGTTTGCAAAGATTGGATATATTGGTAGGAGGATTTTGAAGATGGCATCCTTTGTCTTTATTCCAGCTGTGCACACACTTGACATTCTCTTAATCAGCTTCATGAGGTATTCACCTGGAATGGTTTTCCAACGGTCCTGAAGGAGTTCCCAGAGGTGCTGAGAACTTGTTGGTTGTTTTTTTATTCACTCTGTGGTCCAACTCATGCCAACCCATGATTCCTCATGATTCCTTCGTAGCCTGGATGATTTCAGTATGAATTTACAGATTAGGAAAAAAATAACTTGAATTGAATGAGAAGTTGTGTACAAACGTTTGACTGGTACTCTTCAAAATGTACACGGTTACCATTTGTGGAGGTCAGTTGTTTTTATTTTGAGATTACCTTTGTAATAATTATATAACTAATGTAGTTAAAGGTATTGTTTTTCATCTGAAAGTTAAAATAACTTCATGATTATTTATTTATCCAGATGTTTAATGAAGTTAATACATTTAACATAATTATATAGTTGTAAATGATAATAATGAAAATAATGTAAAACTTTTTTCTTCTGTATTTTAAATATAAATAGTGCCGCAGTGGTTAGTGCTTTCGCTAAACGGCAAGAAAGACCCCGGGTTCAATTGCCAGGTCGGATGACCTGGGAAATTTCAGTATGGAGTGTTTTTCCTGTGTCTTTTCTCCAAGTATTCCGGTTTCTCTCGTATACTAAAGATATGCACGCTAGGTTGATTGGTGGTTCTAAATGGGCCCTTAGTGTGTGAAGTTGTTCTACGATGTTTTGGCGCTCTGTTTAAGGTTGTTCCTGCCCTTGCGCCCAGAGTTTAATGTTTTATAATTTTCTTTGCTTTTCATCCATTACTTAATTGGATGGGGAAATAATTATAAAATGGAAAGATAGCTTGATAGGTAACTTGATTAAGGCACGGTTTTTAATTAGATTTTTATTTTATTTTTCCACCTGGGTTTCCACTGGGTGTTAAAAAGCATCGTCATTAAGTGTAAATGAATGCCTTAAATGGCATTAAGCATTATTTTTAATACTGACACGCTGTAAAGAACTAAGTTGTTCATGATAATATATTGTGGAATTACATTAGCAGTACAAAACCAGTTACATTACAAAATATGGACTTGCCCTATATGTCAACAACATACTGACTTCTGCATTTTGCTTATATTCCATTCTTTAAACTGTTCTGCACCCTGTTCTCTACAGTTTCCTCACCATGACTCTTCATCATGGTCCTCACAGTGTTTCCTACTTTGTTCATCTCCTTGCTGTTTTTCCCACTGTGTCTTGTGATTCTTACTGATCAGATCATAGTTCTTCAGGATGTTGGCTCCGTGCGATGTTTACTGGATGATTTCACTACTTCGTGTTTACATTTCTCAACTTTGTGTACAGTTGAGTTCCACCCTCTGCATGTCTCTTACACTCTACTATGCATTTGTTTGATGATTTGGCTTGAATCCTGTATACTGATAGCTTAAGCTGTTAATAAAGAGTGCATTAGTAAGAGAAATTGTGGGGGCTTAGTGGTTAAGATGCTGGGTTCAAATCCCACCACTGCCAAGCACTGTTATGTCCTTGAGGTAAGGCTCTTAACCCTCAACTGCTTATTGTATGAAGAAATAAATGTAAGTCTCTCTGGTTAAGAGCATCTGAAAAATTTGTAAATATCAAATGTAATGTAACACCCCGATTCCAATGAAGTTGTGACATTGTGTAAAACTTAATAAAAGCAGAATTTGATGATTTACAAATCATTTACAACCCATATTTATTGCAATACATTTACATTTGCAGTAATTAGCAGACGCCCCTGTCCAGAGCGACTTACAAAAGTGCTTAAAGATAATATCAGTAAACACAATCTTTTTGACTAAAGTTTAGTTGAGGTAAGTACAGAATAAGTGGGTCTTTAAGATAGCTACTAACTCTGCCGTTCGAACATTAAGGGGAACTTCATTCAGCCATTTAGGAGCCAGAATGGAGAACGATCTAGAAGCATTCCTTCCTCATCCCCTAAGAGATTGGGGGACCAGTCGAGCAGTGCTAAACGACCAGAGGGCGCGAGGTGCAGTGCGGGGTGTGATAAGTGCTGTAATGTATGGGGGTGCAGGACCATTCTTGACTTTGTAAGAAGGCATTAGTGTTTTAAATCTGATGCGAGAAACTACAGGGAGCCGGTAGATAGTTCGGAGCATTGGCGTAGTATGTGAGAACTTTTTGAACGTTGGATACAAGTCTTGCAGCTCAGTTCTGGATCAACTGTAAGGGATGGATAGCACTCTGAGGTAGCCTTGCTAAGAGGGAGTTGCAGTAGTCCAGGCTCGAGATGACCAGGGACTGAACCAGGATCTGCGTGGCCTCTTGGAAAGAAATTGCAGATGCTTCTTATATTATAAAGAGTGAATTGACATAAGAGCCATTGGCAGTGTGGGAGATGGAGTGATTTGGACCTTGTTGATAGAGAGGTCAAGGTCTTGTGGGGTACAGGCGTTTCCTGGTAAGAGTAGCACTTCCGTCTAGTCAGGATTAAACTTTAACTGGTGGTCCGCCATCCATGCTGATATCTCAGCGAGACATGCCGAGATCTTGGTGGAGACTTAAGTGTCTGAGGGAGGAAAGAGAAGAATTAATTCGGTGGCATCAACATAACAATGATTATAAAAAGACATGAGGATATGACCTCACAGAGAGAGATTGTAGAGTAATAACAAAAGAGGACCAAGCACTGAGCCTTTTGGGACACCGGTGGTCAGTTTGCGCGGTGATGACATGGATACTCTCCACAATACCTGATACGATCTGTCTGTGAGGTAGGAAGCAAACTAAGCTGTTCCCTGGATTCCAAGAATCCCAAGGGTGGACAAAAGGGTCTCGTGGTTAACTATCAAATGCTGCTGAGAGGTCAAGGAGGATGAGGACGGAAGACAGTTTGGCTAAATGAGCTGCATGCAAACTCTCGGTGATGGCCAGCAGGGCTGTCTCAGTCGAGTGTGCTGCTTTCGAAGCCAGACTGGTTTTTATTTTGGAAGTTGATCTGTGAGAGATATAGAGATAGTTATATACAGTACATTCAAGAACTTTAAGATAAGAAAGAGAGAAGTTATACCGGTCTGAGGTTTTTGACATCAGAAGGATCGAGAGTGGGTTTCTCCAGTAAAGGTTAAATCTTTGCTCTCTTGAATGAGGAAGGCACATGACCAGATGACAGAGAGATGCTGTAGGTAGTAAATGGTAGGAGGTCGGGTGAAATAGTCTGGAACATCAGAGAGCCAAGGAACAGGGATAGAAGACTTCTTTTGTTTGAAAGATAAGGGGCAAAGGCAGTCAAGGGAAGAGGAAAGTGAACAAATGAGTGTCTGTAGCAGAGTCCAGAGACAAGGTAGAGAATGATTCAGGGTCTGGAAGAGTTGATGGAGTTTGGGAACCTATAGAGGAATGGGAAATCATTTGAAGGTAAGACCGAGAGAGGGAGGAAAAATGGTAGTGTTAGGTTGGGAATTGTAAATGTTACCATGTAATGATCAAAAGTGTGAACTACGTTCTTGAAAGCTGCAGAAGGTTGCGTAAAGACAAGGTCCAGGATATTTCCTGCCTTCTGTGTTGAACAAGTTTTGTTTGCCAACAAAGAGAAGGAGTCTTGAAGAGAAAAGATGCAAGAAGTGCAGAGCTTGTCGCCAGGGAGGTTGAAGTCCCTAGAACTGTGAGAGGGGTGTTGTCAGCGGGCTGAAGGCTCAGGAGTGAGTCCAGTTCTTCTAGGATCTCACCTAGAGGACCTGGAGGGCTAATAAATAACAACAATTAGATGATTAACCGGGGAGGTAATAGCAACTGCATGACTGAATTCAAACCATGATATGTTTAGATGAGTCGTTGCAAAAGGTGTGTAGCCCTATTTCTTTGACAGCAACAAACCTGTGCCACCTCCCCTGCCAGTTTCTCGTGGACTATGAGAAAATGCATAAGCAGATGATGGAGCGGCCAGCATGGATAAGTTCTAGAAATATCCAGGTGTCTGTCAGTGCCAGGAAGGCCAAGGCTGTAATGAAATCATCCTTGTTAACGGCAGATTGGCAGTTCCATAACCCACACACTGCTGATTTAGGCTGAGACAGCAGAGATAGGTAGATAAGGTTACTGGCAGTATGGGGTTTGATAAACAAGGAAAGCTGCTAAAGTGCTGTGTGTCTCGGAAGTGGATAATTAGATACAATTCTTAATTTCAAATACAAGTTATTATTTTCACATTTTGCTTATTTAACATACACTATATTTCCAAACGTATTTGCTGACCCATTCAAATTATGAGAATCGGGTGTTCCAATCAATTTTATTGCTACAGGTGTATGAATGTTTCAGCATAACAAGACATTTTGGACAATTCTATGCTCCCAACATTGTGGGAACAGTTTGGAGCTGCCCTCTTCCTGACTGTGCACCAGTACACAAAGCAAGGTCAATAAATTTTGTCTGGTGTGGATGAACTTGACTGGCCTGCACCTTAACCAAATAGAACATCTTTGGGATCTTCTGAGAAGCTGGCCTTCTCGTTCACACTCCTAAAAATTGTGGACATTCTTCCCAGAAAAATTGAAGCTGGTCTAGCTGCAAAGGGTGAACCGGCATCATATTAAACCCTATGAATTAGCTCATATGTGAGTCAATGCAGGTGAGCGAATACTTTGGAAATATAATATTCTACTTTAATAGAGTACTTAATATTTAAAATATAAAATATGTAAGCTAAATAATTAAAAAAGTAATTTTAAAAAAGGATTTCAAATAGGAAATAAGCAATGTATCTGACGTTGGTATAGAAATGGTATCGAAGTTGTATTTTTTAGCATTGTGACAACAATAGACTGTAGACAAGTCTTTCTAGTACCGACACTCTTTAACTATGAAGCCATGCTGTTGTCACATGGGCAGAATGTGTCTGGCCATTGTCTTGCTGAAATAATCAGGACATCCCCGGAAACATGTTGCTTGAATGGCAGCATGTTTCTCCAAAACCTGTATGTAACTTTTAGCATTAATGGTGCCTTCACAGATATACAAGTTACCTATCCCATGGGCATTAGCACACTTTGCTCCTAAGCTCCTTTGCCATGTTGTTTTCCATTTTCTTCAGCTTCTTTCAGCGTTCCTTGTCCCGTTCCTTGTCATGTTCCTCATCATGTTGTTCACATTGTAACCATGTTATTATTTGTCTCTCAACTTATCTATATTTATTACTCTCTATTTTCCTTGCGACTTTCAATTCTTTCACCCCACTGCTTGTTATGTTTTTGACATGTTCCTTTATTTTTACGTTTTAATAATAATCTGACCATAATTAAACTGTCTGGACATTCACTCCAGGAAGCACGGTGGTATAAACATCATGTAATCTTCATATCCTGCTATCTCAAAACAAATTAGTATACATTTGTTCTTGATGCTTTAATCACATCCAGGACCATCCGCTCTGCTCATTATTTAACTGCTGATGGAAAAGGAACGAAGGTGTAATTGTGCGGGGGGATGTCGTCTGTTCTGTTTGTCATACCGGAGAACGTTTTCCTTCACACTGCCTGTTTATATCATGGCTCTGGTAAACGCTGGAGTAAATTCAACCAGAAAAACATCTCAAACATCTCAACAAGCTGCAGCTGTCTATCAGACTCGCTCTCTGTCTGTGTCTGTTTGTCTCTGTTTGTGTCTGTCTGACTCGTTGTAGCGAACCCTGACCCCCTGGGAGAGAAGAAAAAGTAGTTGTACAAGAATTGTCTCCCAAAAGTTATTTTTTTCATTAATTTTCTTCCGTTTAATCCACAGAAGTTTCGGGCCGGCCATTGCCCTACCAGCAACTCTGAGAATGAGGGCAGTAACAACCTTTTTACACCAATTTATAGAGACCAATTAACCTAAAATGTCTCTAGAATACGGGAGGAAACCGGGGTACCCGATGAAAACCCGCTTAACCATGGGAAAAACATACAAACTCCGCACAGGACTTTCTCAAGTTTATGGACCCCGCTCATGGGGCTCTCAGCTATCTTCTTAATTTCTTTTCTTTATGTTCATCTACATCAGTGTTTGAATTTGTCTCCTTGTTTCCTCTCTCATCCCTCCTTTTTTGCCCTTGTTTTTTTTACCATGGGAATCCCATGCCCATATATGGTAATTAGTGGAGACTTCTACATTTCTCCTTCTCATCGTATTTTCTCTCTCTCTCTCTCTCACACACACAGACACACACACAAGCATGAAGGAATTCCTTTTGTGGAAGTCGTGGTGCTCTCCCCCTGGAGGCGGGATTCGGGGGGATAACGTCACACACTTTTACTTATCTGGGAATTTTTTATCGGTAATTCTTCCTTTGCTTCTAGTGCCACACTTGGTGGCCTACACACAGAATAAGAAGTAGGGAATTGGGACACACGTGCACACACACAACGCACACACTTACACTCGTCTTCCTTTATAAGGAAGTTTGGACTTTATCAGTTGTTCCTCAGTCTCCACAGAATGATTAGACGAAAGCGTTCAGTTTTCAAACATGACTTCACTCAGAGTTGTATTCTTCCATCACCGCATCCTCTGCTCTGTTATAGAAGGATTTCAACCATTTATTTCATCATCTTACTACTTCCTTTTATTCTGTTTTTCATCTCTATCTCATTTTCTCTTTCTTAACTCTGGTGTATCAGTGTGTTGTGCTGTCACCTCAAAACAAGAATGACCCTAACCCGGTTTGGTCCCTGGGTTGGGCGACATGGGAAATTTCTTTGTGGAGTTTGCATGTTCTCCCTGTGCTTGCTTGGGTTTTCTCCGGGCACTCCGGTTTCCTCTTGCATTCAAAATAAATGCATGATGAGTTAATTGGTGTCTTTAAAGTTTTCCTTAGTGTGTGTGTGTGTGTATATGTGCCCTACGATTGCCCTAGAGTTGGGTGGGCAACCACTAGCTGTGTGTGTTTTTGTGGATTAAGCGAAATAAAATGAATGAATGTCTTTTGCCTTAACCCCTCCGATCTCTCCTCAGTCTACAAGTTTTGTCTCTCCTCTATCTCTTTCTCACTGTCTTCTTGTATCTATTTTGAACTAGTGCTGTGCTGGTTTAAAAGAATCACTGGTTCATATGTGAGTGTGATGGTATCCTGAATGCTCATTGGGTGACTGTGTGTATATATGTGTGTGTGTGTGTCTTCCTGCTGTATTTATAAAGTGTATGATGCTCTGTATGGCTTGTTTAGCTCTTAAGTGCTCTCTAGTGGAGGAGCGTGTCATTTTGTATTGATTAGTTTCTGTGTGTGTGTGTGTGTGTGTGTTTATAATGATTATTACTAAGTTCTCATGTAGGATTTCAGTGTGTGTGTTTGTGTTATTTCAGCTGTAAGTGGATGATCTATATTTGTCTCTAAGCTTTGTGAGCTAAAAGTGTACACACTCGGGATTTGGAGCATAAGACACAATAAACTTGTGTTACATGTGTGTGTGGGGGGAGGGGTCTGGGTACTGCAGTGTGCTCATGTGATTCCCAGATGTATATTTTTAGTAATCTGTTGAAGCACTGATAGAGAAATCACAGACACACTTCCTACATCTCCCCCTAGTAGGTTAGGTGTGTGTGCGTTCTCATCACTGTAGGCACAGTACACATTCCTGTACAGAGTGTGAGTGCAGTACACATCTCCACCTGCTACCGCACAGACACCCCCACACACATTCTGAACTCTTCTGCCAAATTTGGGCACTAATTCCAGCCAAGTGTGTGTTCTGTGGTTTTGTTGGTGCTGTTGATATAGCAACAGAGACATATGTTGATATGAAGTTGGACAGAATTTTATCTAATCGCTGCTTTTTTTACAGCAGAAATGCTGAAACATTCAGATATACCGGAGAAGTGTGTGTTGCCTATCAATAGAACCACAGAGACTCATCAAGTCAAATTATAGACAGATCTTACTCTGTAAATTTCACTCTTCATCCTGGCCGAATAACTACGTCCTACAGTAATCATCTGTGAAGATCCTACAGTTTGCAGATGACACCAAAGTGCTTGCTACAGAAGGGAAGTTCAGTGGCTGGCGACAGTGCTGGCAAATCCACCTAGTTTTTAACACCCAAAAACTTTAGAGATGTTGGTGGACTTCAGACGCAACCCTTCTCCTCTTTAGTGCTTCCTTTTAGTTACTACTGTAAAGTCACTTGAGTTCCGAGGCATCATTGTATCCCTGGACTTGATTTGTGAAGGACACACAGTGACCATTATCAAGAAAGCACGGCAGAGATTATATACACTTCCACAGCTAAAGAAATTTAGTCTTGGCTTCAGGAATCATGATTTGTGTGTGTGTGTATCTGAGCTCCTTATTTTTTAATATCCAGTTAATAACAAACATCTCTTGTTCATCTCCAGGCCTGTATAGATGACAATGTAGACATGGTGACATTTTTGGTGGAACACGGTGCCTGCATCAATCAGCCAGATAATGAGGGATGGATCCCTCTACACGCCGCAGCTTCCTGTGGATACATGGACATTGCAGAGTGAGTACGGGTCAATCTGGCGACCTTGGGTACCAGAACTTTTACAACACATTAGTAAACCTTTCTCAGTCTTCCTTATGGGTACCAGTATTGTTTGTCCTTTAAGCACCCCCCCCTACCCACGCAAATCTCAGAATTGTGCCTCCACACATGCACCTTATACCCCGGTCCCCCACTTGGGTAGTACTCCATACATCGGTATTAGATTGTCTAGTTGCTTGTTTTTGACTTTATCTATATGTTTCTACCCATCCATGCCATTCTGTATCTGCTCATCACTCCTGTCTGCACTCTCTTGACTCCTCGATAATAATATTATGAACTGTTTGTGCGTATATGTTTGCAGGTATTTGATACATCAGGGTGCAAATGTGGGTGTGGTTAATAGTGAAGGAGAAACACCACTGGACATTGCAGAGGAAGAAGCCATGGAGGAACTACTAAAGAATGAAATCAACCGGCAAGGTACTCTTTTAAAGTGTCATTTCAACAATTTACAGTTTACTTCACAGTGAAATAAAACACCGTTCTTTATGATCAATGTGATAAATAAAACAAATCACAACAAATAAAACAATAAATGCACAAGAGACACTGCTATTAATCACTTTTAAATAGATAGTGCTTTATAAAGTTCACTGAGCTGTACAAGGGGTAACATGGTGTAAACATGATGTAAACAGGGTGTACAGTGTATCCAGAAAGTATTCACAGCGCCTCACTGTTTCCCGCATGTTGTGTTACGTCCATATTCCAAAATGGATTACATTAATTATTTACCTCAAAATGTATAAATATTCACAGCCATTGCCATGACACACTCAAAATTGATCCCAGGTCTATTCTGTTTCCAATTCAGTTTTTTGATTGGACATGATTGGAGTTCACCAGTGGTAAATTCATTTGATTGGACATGATTTGGAAAGTCTAGTTGACAGTACAAGTCCGAGCACAAACCAAACCATGAAGTCCAAGAATTGCGTGTAGATGTCAGAGACAGGATTGTATCGAGGCACAGCTCTGGGGAAGGATACAGAAAATGTTCTCAATCATTGAAGAACCCAATGACCAATCATTACCACTAGGACTCTTCCTAGAGCTTGCCACCTGGCCAGTCTGAGGGATCTGGGTAGAAGGGCCTTAATCAGAGAGGTGACCATGAATCCAAGGATGTCCGTTTTTGTCTTCACGTTGGTCGTTTTTGTCCCCATTTTTGTTCTTGCGATGTCCGTACTTGTCCTCGCTGTGTCTGTTGTCCTTGTGCCTGGTTTTGTCCTCACTGTGTCTGTTTTTGTCCTTGTTGGTTTATCATTGTTTTGGCTGTTTTTGTTTTCGCAGTGTCTATTTTTGTTCTCGCTATGTCTGTTTTTGTCCATGCTGTGTCTGTTCCTGTCTAACAGAGTGTGTTGTTCTCGCTGTGTCTGTTGTAATCATGTCTGGTTTTGTCCTCGCAGTGTCTGTTTTTGTCCTTGTTTGTATTTTATCCTTGTTTTTGTTTGTTTTTGTCCACGATGTGTCTTTTGCTGTCCTCATGGTGTGTGTTCGCGGTGTCTGTTTTTCTGTCCTTGCGTTGTCTGTTGTTGTCTTCGTGGTTTGTGTTGTCCTCACGCCGTCTGTTTTTGTCTTTGCTGTGTCTGTTGTTGTCTTCGATGTTTGTTTTTGGTCTTCGTGATGTCTGTTGTTGTCCCTGCGGTTTCTGTTGTTTTCCATACGGTGTCTTTGTCCTCGCTGTTTCTGTTTATCCTCACTGTGTCTGTTTATCCTCGCTGTGTCTGTTGTTGTCTTTGTCCTTGCTGTGTCTGTTTTTTGTCCTTATTGTGTCTGTTTATCCTTGCTGTGTCTGTTGTTGTCTTTGCTGTGTCTTTGTCCTTGCGGTGTTTATTTTTGTGTTTGCTTTTTGTCCTCACAGTGTCTGTTGTTGACCATCCGGTATCTGTTGTTGTCCTCGCGGCGTCTGTTGTTGTCCTCACAGCGCCTGCTTTTGTCCTTCCGGTGTCTGTTTTGAAATCCTCTGCTCTAGGATTTCTGCATTTATTTGATGTTATAATATTGTGACTATTTGTCTCATTATTGTTCAGTATTATTAGAAATGTGTTTTCTTTTATTTAATACACGTCTAAAGGGGTGGATATAGAGGCAGCGCGGAAGGAGGAAGAGCGTGTCATGCTACGTGACGCTCGTCAGTGGTTAAATAGCGGGCAAATAACCGATGTCCGACATGCCAAGTCAGGAGGAACTGCGCTGCACGTTGCTGCTGCTAAAGGATACACAGAGGTTTTAAAGTGAGTAATACTGAAGTCATAGAAATATACGTTTTGTTTGTTTACAATATTAAAGTGAGGACTGAAACCTGTAGAGAAGGAAATGTGACCTTTGACCTATGGCGGTGGGGGTTTAGGATCCTAAAGATTCTCAAACACAGCTGTATTAGTTATTTTAAATCCAATAATTTTTGTGTGTGTTTTAAGGCTTTTAATCCAGGCTGGTTATGATGTAAATATTAAAGATTACGACGGTTGGACTCCTCTTCATGCTGCTGCTCACTGGGGAAAGGATGAAGCCTGCAGGGTCCTGGTGGAGAACCTGTGCCACATGGACACTGTTAATAAAGTGGTAATTATGCAAACATATTGTTCTTCAAATTCTTCTTATTATTATCATTTGACATGATCAGATCTGGTTCCAGCCTGACCTGTCACTTCAAATTACAGATTGATTGCACTCTTCATTCCCTCTGTAGCACTCTTCAAAATGTACACCCTGTGATATAAAGATCAGAACACTCTAGCTACACTCTAGGAAGGAGACCTGTTTAATTAATCAAAACCTTTTCGAAACTCTGCGTCATAGCATTCTTATTATTTTACGGAGAAACTTTAAATCGTAGAGACGGGTCTCCCCTGTAAGCTATATAAATATCTAATTGATTGATACATTCCTTATCAAGTTATGATCATTTGATCAGACCCACCTCCTTAAATATCCCTATTGACCTCCATGTAAAATTTTCACAAAACCTTTTTTCTAAACTGTCATAT
>JAOUQT010000013.1:9813001-9824691 GCA_025769995.1 Xyliphius kryptos | reverse complement strand
AACACCATCCCTACAGTAAAACTTGGAGGTGGAAGCATCATGGTTTGCTTTTCTGCAAAGGGCGACTGCACTGCATTGAGGGGAGGATGGATGGAGCCATTTATCGCGAGATATTGGCCAACAACCTCCCTCAGTAAGAGCACTGAAGATGGGTCGCGGTTGGGTCTTTCAACATGACAATGACCTGAAGCACACCGCCCGGGCAACTAAGGAGTGGATCCATAAGAAGCATCTCCAGGTCCTGGAGTGGCCTAGCCAGTCTCCAGATCTGAACTCGATTGAAAATCTCCGGAGACACCTGAAACTCTGTTGCCCAGCGACAGCCCAGAAACCTCAAGGATCTGGAGAAGATCTGTATGGAGAAGTGGGCAAAAATCCCTGCTGCAGTGTGTGCAGACCCTGTAAAGAACTACAGGAAACGTCTGACTTCTTTAATTGCAAACAAAGGTTTCTGTACCAAGTATTAAGTTTTGATTTTCTGATGTTTTAAATACTTATTTCCTGCAATAAAATGCTAATTAATTATTTAAAAATCATTCAGTGTGATTTTCTTCACACTTGAAGAGCACATATTATAAAAATTACAGACTTCTACATCCATTGCAAGTGTGAAGACCAGCAAAATCGGCAGCGTATCAAATACTTGTTCTCCTCACTGTAAATACACTGAGTTGTGATCATGTGATTGTCTTAACCAGCAGTTGTAGCAGTACCTAATTAAGTGGCCAGTGAGTGTATGTACTCTATATAAGACACCATAAAATTCTAAGTACACATTACATTTGAGATTTCAACTATGACTTCTACATTAGGTGGCATGGTGGTGCAGTGGTAGTGCTGTCGCCTCACAGTAAGAAGGACATGGGTTTGATCCCCAGTTGGGATGACTTGTGAAATTTATGTGTTGAGTTCTCTGTGTTTTTGCGGGTTTTCTCAGAGTGTTCCGGTTGGTATCTCTAAAGGGGCCATTAGTGTGTGTGTGTATGGGCACTACAATGGTTTGGAGCCCTCTCTAGGATTGTTTCTGCTCTTGCCCCCAGAGTTGCTGGATGGGCACCGGCTTGCCCGTGATCTCATGTGGATTAAGCAGAAAAAAAAGAATGAACTATTGAATTCTACATTACTTAATCAGTAACGGTTGATTTTTGAATTCCAAGCATTCAAATGATTTCAAATCAGTAAAGATATAAACAAATTAGACCAATTTTCATGGCACTCGTGTTGAATATGTGCAGAGAAGAAAAGCAACATTCTCCCAAAAATAATTCTGTTCAACTACAAAGATGATGCTGTAGTGAACGATCACTGCTATTTATACTCCATATACTGTATAACAGTTAGCTAACTGGCTAACAATGCTTAGAAAATTTAGTGGCATAAATCTACCAAGTAAGATGTGATTGATGTTTGTTGTGGCCATGTGTTCAAATGTAGACATTTAATCCGATGTGTATACTCGACTTACATGATTTGGACCCGAGTCCAACTTGTGACATAAGTTTAACCTAGCAACAAGTGAAGTGCTGCAATCACTGGAAGCATTGGGGGGCACTCTTATTGAATATGTGCGAAGACAAGCACTGTGCTTCTGAAAATAACCCTGTTCAGCCACAAAGTCTTCACACAGTGCAAAAACATGACAAAAGTGTGTAAACATGCTGTTAGAACGACAAAGACCAAGGTGCCTCACATACAAAAGCACAAAAACATGGCGTACGTCATATATCACACTCAGGTTCAGATATCAGAAGTGGCTTGAATATGAGACTGTGCGTTCCTCCATGTAAATTTCATTCCACGTATACATTCACAACTCTCAACATAGGTATTCCATAAATGTTTAATTGATGTGTTCTTTGATTAATTGTATCCTCTTCATTTCATGTCTTTACGTTAGCAGCGGGACTTTGCAGGGACTTGTTGCTAATAAATTTAGCTTTACAAAGGCGTTTTCTAATTGTCGCAGTACTAACAGGTAACTTGAGACTGTCTTTGATCATTCTGGGGCTGATCTTTCTTTCGTTTTCTTTCATCACTCACTGATTTTCTTTCCATTTAAAAGCATTGGAAATTATTTTATCTGAACAATCAATCATCGTTAGTAAGTTTTACTTAGTACTTAGTTTTATCCTCTCTAATAATATTTTAAATCAAAGTACGCTGTTGTTCTAAACAATGTCTTCAATGACCCACAATTCTCTGTCTTTTAAGGGGAAATGTATATGTACAACATGTACTGGCTTCTCCCTTAAATAAGGGGTCAACTGATTCACACCTATTTGTTCACGGAATGATTTACCTCACTAACTGAACTCCACACTGCTATTATTTTGAACACACGCCTTTTCAATTGATTATTCAAACTCAAGAGCAGGGGTGCACACACTTATACAACATGCGAGCTACTTTTACTCAGTACTGTATGTCAAATATATTATCTCAGAATAAGTGTTGTTAATGCAATGCAACTTGTTTTTCAAATGCTTCATATTTAAACCTGTTTCACTGGGTGGGGCGAGTTTCCATGTTCTCTTTGTGTCTGCGTGGGTTTTCTCTGTGTTATCTGGTGAAAACTAGTTATGCTATGTGAATGGGATAAAATAAATGATCCGGTCCTAAGCCCGAAAGGGGGACGGTTGCATCAGGATGGGCATCGAGTGTAAAACATGCCAGATCATAATGCGAGTAACTTACAGTCGTGATTCCTCATGGTCGCTAAAAAGTTGAAAGATGAAAAAATATTTTTTGAATAATAAAACTTTACTCCAAAGGGTTTTCTGTATCAACAGGAAATAAAACATTTTATTGAACATTTTGTGAATATGAAGTTATATAACAACAGTCAGAAACTGCACAGAGTGAATCACTACACAAAGTCGAACGCAATTGTAAAACACGTCGCCAAAAATAAATGAATGTTTACACACAAGATAAAACCGGAATAACCCAGATTTATGGAAGGAAAAGAGAGAGAGAGAGAAAGAGAGAGAGAGAGAGAAATCAAAGAGAGAGGGAAAACACTCATGGATATTACAGAGAAATCTTCACACACAAAAGCAGGCAGTCGATTTTACACAAAGGCAACTGGGAAATTTCTACAGCATCAGATTCTAATTTCTATACAAGATTCTTCTCCAGAGTCTGGCTTTATTTTTCACCGAGCAAAAACGAGTGGTGCAACGGTATTATGATGTTTCTATTTTTTTTTTTTCTCGAACAAAAAGCGCAAGAATTCTGACAAGTGTTCTCAGTTAAAAACTAAAGATCATTTAGAAATAGAGTGTTTTACATTTCTCAAATAAATTGCTGAACGTTGTGCTATAAACCATTCCAAGGTTTTTCCTGAAGCAAATCATGTGTTTGGAATTTGCTGATGTTTCAGTTTTCTTTGAAATTTTAAGAAAATCATTGAGAAACATTACATTTCAGAAATTGAATGTTATTTATATACGAGATTTTTACAATGAAACTTTGTCACTAATCGGTTTTATAAAAATTTAAAACAGGATATAATCATAAAGTTTTCATCATTAATTATTACCTTCATCATCATCATCGTCATTATTATAATTTTTAATATATTATTATTATTGTCATTACACATATACAAGTACAAAGCAATTAAATGTAGTTTAGCATCTAACCAGAAGTGTAATACGTAGCAAGTGTAGACTTTAAAGTGTGGGTGTCATTTCTGTAAAACCTTAGGTCTTTTCAAAGAAAGAATAAAGGAAAGAAGGAAGAAAAACTACACATGATGCTAAAACAGTCAACATTTGGAAATTCTTTGCAATGATTAACAGAAATGGTTTTAAAATAAGAAGTTGTGTTTTTAAAATAGACAATTACGCTTCTATGCCAAGTTTAAACTGTTAAATATTCATTTATTAATATTTTTTACAAATGAATTTGTTCTGCTCAGATTTTGAGCTAATTTAGGTTTTTTTTTTAATTAGGAAACATTGATGTCAATTATATTTCTTACGTCTAATAAAATTAATTATATAACTAGTAAACTCTTGGCAGTTATTTAAAAGTATGATGTTGTAAAGCATTTTTAAATCACTGATGATCATTGAAATTCTAATATAAGATCACAAGTGAACACATTAAAGACATTTACTGTATAGAATCTGTGAGAGTCTGTCTTTTATTAACGTATCATTAATAATCATTAAAGTAACGGTATCAAATTCTCGGGTGGAGCTGTGACAGATGGCAAGGAATTGAGATTCTTAGTCAGTTTATCCCTATCCCAGAAAGCCACCATCGCAAAGTGGTGACGGTGTATAACATGAAAATGACATGATAATGAGTAGCTAAGCAAAAACTGTGTGAATCGACTTGTCAGAATTCTTGCACTTTTATTTTGTTAAATGTTGTGTGTGTGTGTGTTGCATGCTTTGGTAGGCTGCAGTAAAAGTCAGCATTGCTTTGCAGAGTTAGAAATGGCTTTTCATGTCTTTTTGTTTACTTTACAGTGCAAACTGCAATGCCGATTGTTAATGTTACTGCATCGAATCCGTCTCTAATCGTGTAGAAATTAGCGAGCTGTATTGGAAAAACTTACAAATCAATAACAAATAAAACAACAACCCTGGATTTATATGCATTTCCCCTTTAAATGTTTCCATATTGACTATATAAAGGATTGAGGTTACGTGGTATAATTCATTACATTTGTGATTATATATTCTATATCTATATATATATATATGGATGTTAAATATGCCTTGTCATAACTTGAGAAATTCTAATCGATATTTATTGCAACATTGAATTGAAAAAGAATGATCATAATAAAAGTGCTGACTATAGTATACTTGGTCCCAAATAATAAGAAAACACAGACATTTCGAACTATACAATTTTAAGTGGATTATTAAATATAAAATGGCACTAAAAAAAGAACGATAAGCATAATAATAATCAATCATCTCAAAACGTCAATAACAGAATCAATAATCATTTTGATTGATACTGAAACATACGTAACGATAATTATAACAATTACGGTTCTCCTTTTTTTTTATAGCTGTTCCATCAACATAAATATAAAAATATATATACACAGTTTGGATTTTTAGTGGGGTTTATATTTATATCTCTATTTATATAAGTATACTTAAATATTGTGTATATATATATATATAGTGTGACATTTTTAAAATGATGGGATCTGTGTGTTTTTAAATAAAAAAGGAGGAAGCCTAAAGATATTATAAGTTAATTTAAGTTTTAGAATATATACACACAATCTACATGTGCTGTTCTGTACTAACATTGTGAATATATTAATAATCATTAAAAAAAATAAAACAGTTGAAGCATTCTTGGGCAACATCACCCACTTTCCACTATGGGGATGAGCGAAGTATTGCACAGTGCTCACAAACTCAAAAAAAAAAACAAGAAACTGCCGAACGTCCAAACTTCTCGGTATGTAGCGAGGACAAAAATGGTTTCACGACACACTACACTACAGATATTTACCGATAAATCTCTACGTCTCTACCGCACACACACACACACAGAGTCACAGTGATACACAAAGCAGTCCTCAGAGACATCTATGGAATGACAAGTGTTCATTTGCTTCTTTTTTATTCATTCATTTTTTTTTAAGTCACCTACACGATAACATTGAACATTTAAAAACTGTTACTGAAGCTAAGCTTCTAGGATATGTAAAATGTTCCTCCATGACGAGGGATTTTAATGGGGTTTTACTTAGTTTTAATGGCTTAAAGTGGCTTTGTCCTTTTGTTGCACATGATCTCACAGAAAACAGAATTTGTAAGAATTCAAGCAAATCTTACTTTAATTAGGATTATGGAAATTTTATTTAATTAGGATCAAGTAGTTTTATTTCAAAGATTTTATTTTACAAGCTAATTATGAATTTATAAAAGAAATCATTTTAAGTTTTCTTGTAAAATTCATTCATTCCGAACTAGCAGAACAACTGCATTTGTACTAACATTTATCTGAAATTGAACATCATGAAAATTTCACATTATCCTCTTAGACCAGGAAAAAAATCAATACTATCTTTAAATAGAGTGATTTTTTTTTTATTGTAAAGATACAAGAGATGTTTTTACGAATTCCTACAAATGTTAACTCGGTAGATCATTACCATGCTATGCTAAACCTGTAGTAAATAATTTCTAGACTAAGTCGTGTAGACCATTAACTTTAATGGTTACATTTTTTTTGAAAATAAAATATATTTTTATTTAACAATCTTCCTACACTTCTTCTTTTTATTTTAATGAACAAACAGACAAAGCGTTAATGGAATTCTTAATGGCAACCCAGAATATGTACAGAATTTACATCTTGTCCAGTCTAACTTGTATAATTGGAGATGATGAGAATCACCAAATTGGTTACGTTTGTACACTTTTTTAGTTTTAGAAATGTGAGTGAAATTGTGTTTTAACATATTTTAAAATAAGTTCTAGAACTGAAAATAATATCACCTCTTCAAACGTGCTAAGATATGTTCATTTTAAACAATCAATAATCCACTGAACTTTCCTGTCATTATATATATATATATATATGTGTGTGTGTGTGTGTGTGTTTCTGAATTCTAACTAAATGTTTCTTTCAACTAAGAACTTACTTCAGTTTCATCTGAAAAAGCCCAAAACTTTCCAAAATGTTTCTACTTGTCATTATTGTTCCAAACTACAGTGCAAAACAGCAGCCATATTGTAAAGAAGAGTGGCAGTAAAAGCACGGCTAAGGCTATTGTCACTGCAACCAAAAAAAATAAATAAAAATAAATAAATTCAAAAATTGTTCCCAAATAACCAAAAGCTACAACCACTTAGTAGAAGGTGTGCATGAGAGAAATTCACTGAATGTTTCTCGCCTCCCTGAAAATAATGGCAGTGTTTAAAAGCTTTGTATCTTTAGAGTCAGTATATTAATATTATTATTATTATCATAATTATTACCTACTGACTTTCTGTAGCATTGTTTCATTAAAAAATACATAAGTCTAGATCATTTCCCTTTTATAGCTAAAGGCCTGATGGTGTAGAATAAGAAAGAAATCATGCAATTAAAAAATATTAATTTCAACGCTTCAATAAATTTGATCTGTTTTTTAAAAAAGTTTATCGAATATAACATAAGGTAAATTATTTCCGATTAAATGGCAGCAGTTAGTGAATTCTTCAAGCTTGGGTTCGAGGATTAAGGGGAAAATAAATATCCGCACAATAACCATTAATAAAATACAGATTGAACTCATGTGCTTGTCGTACGTCCTTTATATGGTGTTTAGTTTGGACCATATCGGTTCATGGCCGATATTTCCAGACTAATGTAATGTACTCAAGATATCGGTTACAAATACATTATGTTTTTCTTTCAGTTATTTATTTTAATTTCCGATTATGTTTTAAGCCAAATAGTTTACTTCTTGCTCTCTGTTACTTCTTTCGGACAAACATATACAGGTTTAGTTGTAATATCCTGTATCTGTATTCGACTGGAATGCAGTAAGACAGATGTTGTTGTAGTAAATCCTGCTGTTGTTGTTGTTGTTATTATCATTATTATTATATAATATTGGCTTTGCTATATGTGCATTTATATCATTTAAAATATAATATCTTAGTAAAAACATCAAGATATACACAGATTAGGAAACAGGTAACAACATACAAACACAAACTAGAAATTGTAATTTTATCTGCATACGGATATAGAGATATATATATATATATATATATATATATACACACTTGTGGTACACAATTTTATTCCATTCATTCCATGCGCTATCTACATGGATCATATTGCTTAAAAGAAGGGTTAAAGGGGTTAAAGGTCATGGATGATGGTCTTAACAGTGGGGAGAAGAGAGCTAGGTATGTTAAACACAGCTTGTAATTGGTGTGTTTGTGTTGGGGTAGGTGGGCTGTCTATTTACCGACACCCACTGTATAAAAGGAGTCATTTGATTACCAGGCAGTAGAATATGATGGTATATGAGGCTGTAAAGGAGACATAAATCACTGAGGTATGTACACACAATGGGTAAGGAACACTAAAATGGGCAGGGTTAATGGGTAAATGAGCAATGCTTTATTTTTTGACAGACAGCTGAGCGTCGACCTCTTCCTCTGGCTTGAGCACATGCCATTGTGCGATAGGTCTCCGTGGGTTTGCCAGCATATCTGACCAATGGCGGAGCTCGGTGCCTGTGCTGTTCAGCCCTACGAAAACTTTACCGATAGCATCGTTTTTGCCGATCTTGTCATAGTCCAGAACGGTTATAACGATTTGAACTTTCTGTAGAGGAGGGAAAGAGAACACAATGATTAACTCTGCATGTTTTACTAGTTAGGATTCACTAGCTTAGATTGACGAACTTTACTTTTCCAACAAAAACAATGTGAATATGCTTTTATGTAAGTAAAGAACTCAGGCTTCATGCAGCAATATCAACTGGATCATGGTTTCAAAATCATTCCTGTCCTCCTTGTGACTTTCTATACATTCACTTATTAATTTTCTTCCACTTAATCCACAACAGGTCATGGGACAACTGGTGCCCACCCGGCAACTCGGGGCACAACGGCAGGACCAATCATAGTGTACCAAACCGTCTTAGGGCACACACACACTCACAGCTACAAACACATTCACACAATAATGCCCACTTTAGACACACCAATTAACCTATCATTCATGTCTTTGTAAGGCGGGAGTAAACCCACTTGAACACGCGGAAAACATAAATAAAATAAATAAAACTATTTAGGAATTATTTGAATTAGGAACACTTGGCTAACAATACGTTGCTCCACCATTGTGATCAATGCAGGTAAACATCCTCAATAGCTTGTGCCATTTAGCAACTCAGCCAGTTGGCCTTGCTGGTTCGTCTTTCAACTCGTGGATCAACCTCATGTGTCTGGCTGCTGCTTGACCTTTTGTTGGATGTTTGTTAATGGTCCCTCCACTTTTGGTACACTTGTGATAGCGTGGTACAAATGCAACCCACAACTCACATCCGAGCTCCAAATATCTGTCTGCAATCAACATTGTTCTGTTAGCTTTTAAATGCTGCCTTCTACTATATAGTGAATAGGTCCACTCTGTATTTGACTGACCTATTGTGACTTTATCAATTTATATGTGATCATACAGCACCAGTCAGGTGTTCCTAATCCAGTGATCATTCTAAATAATCAGTGAACTAAAATGAAAAAAAATATATATATATATTTGATTTAAAACATCATGAGATTTTCACACAAATTATAAAAGTGGATAAAGAGAACCCAGTTGAACAAATAAAATAAAATAAAAATATTATACTTGATCATTTATTTATGGATGAAAATGATCAATATTACATATTTGTGAGTAGTAAACGTTTATGAAACTCTAGGATTAACAGTTGATTTGATGGTGAAATTAGAGTCCGGTGTTTTCTATCAATGTGATGACAATCATGTGTGAGTCAGCACCGTGTTTTATTTAAAGAACAGAGATCTATCAAAGTCTGATCTTTACAACACATGTTTGTGGAAGTGTATCATGGCACGAACAAAGGAGATTCAGAAAAAGAGTTGTCGATGTTCATCAGACTAGAAAAGGTTATAAAACCATCTCTAAAGAGTTTAGACGCCACTAATCCACAGTCAAGACAGATTGTGTACAAATGGAGAAAGTTCAAGTCCATTGTTTCTCGCCACAGGAGTAATCAACCAACAAAGATCACTAACAAAGTAACCTTTAAGCAACTGTAGGTCTCTCTCACATTGGATAATGTTAATGATCATGAGTCCACCAACAGGAGAACACTGACTGACAATGGTATGAATGGCAGAATCACAAGGAGAAAGTCACTGCTCTCCAAAAAGAACATTGCTGCTCATCTGTAGTTTGATAAAGATCATGCGGACAAGTCATAAGTCTGTTGGAAGAAAGTTTTGTAAATGGATGAGAACAAAATAGAACGTTTTGGTTAAATGAAAAGGAAATGAGAAAGGAAATGCTTGTATTCCAGCATAAGATCACATCTGTGAAACACGATGGTGGTAGTATCATGGTTTAGGCCTGTTTTGCTGCATCTGGGCCAGACGGCATGCAATCACTGATGTAGCAATGAATTGTGAATTATATCAGAACATCTGTCCATGAACTGAATCCCAAAAGGAGGTGGTGGTCATGGAGCAAAACAATGACTCTAACTACACAAGTTGTTCTACCATAGAATGGTGAAAACAAAGGTTCACATACTCACAATTATGTAATATTCGATCATTAAATGAACAAGTATAATCTGATTAAGGTCAAATGTATGCAGAAATATAGAACATTATAAAGGGTTCACAAACTTTCAAGCACCACTGTATATCAGGTGTGTTAAATCAGGCACATGCTGGTGCTACAGCGTTCTGCCGAAATCCATCTTAACGCCTGTGCTGTAAAAGCCAAACCCAATTTTCCATGTAAACAAATTGTGAAGAATAAAGTTGTCCTGTCCTGTTTGAGGAGAGTCTAGTTAATATTTAACGAGTTGAGACTGGGACGTTGTGATTAACAGCCTCAAAGCCGAATTGAAAGCAGAACCCACGCAGCAAATCCTCTGAAGCATGAAATGCAAAATCAATTTGGAACACTTTGTACTTATTTACAAGGCTGCCACACAGTGCATGGATTTAAAGTGAGTATGGGATCTGTAAACTCTATTTAGGGTCAATTTCACTACATTTAAGGTGTAAAATGTGATCTGGGTGCATCATTGTTACCTGGATTTGTTCAAATGGTACTTCAAAACTAAAGGACTCGTTGTAGTAGGGGTTCAGGGTGTTCTTTTTGATTGTCGTCTTTTTCTTCTTCAGACGTTTACCATTCTGCATCAGATGGATCTTTACGTATGGGTCTATTAAAAAAACAAGGATGACAAAGTTAAATCACATCTTTAATAATAAATAATAATTCCTTCAGTCTTGAACTATATATAAAAAATGTAGGCACATTATGAATTTTTTTGAAGCGGTTAATATTTCTCTTACATTTCTAGCAAAAATTACATGTAAATGCAAACTGATTGTATGACGTTAGAAGGATAAATATATCATTTACAGGTCACTTGATATAGCTACAGTTAGAGCTGCTGAGTTTGCAAATGCATTGATTCATACATTTATTCATCTTCTTTCACTAACCCACATGGGCTTGCGGGCCACCTGGTGCCCGCCTAGCAACTCTGAGCGCAACCACAAAATAACCCTAGATAGGACGCCAATACATCATAGGGCACAGCCATACACACAATTAAACACTAAGGACATGTCTTTGGAAGAATCTTGCGTCCAGAGTTGCCGAGTTGGCAAAGGATGGCCTGTGACCCCTTGTGGATTACGTAGAAGAAAATGAATGAATGAATGAATGAATGAATAAATAAATCATTTGATGAGGGTGCTTCATTTACTTGTCCCGCTCTGCTGTCTTAAGGCTACAATGTGTAAAATATTTAAGACATTTGGAGGTAAATGTATTCGGTGTGGTGAGGTAGGAGTGCACTTATATTTTCTTCAATGCCTGAGTCTAAAGAACACAATGAATATACAGGAGTTAGACAATGAAACTGAAACACCTGGTTTTAGACCACAATTATTTATTAGTATGGTGTAGGGCCTCCTTTTGCGGCC
>JAOUQT010000013.1:9721151-9736280 GCA_025769995.1 Xyliphius kryptos | reverse complement strand
GGCACTATATATATAAATATACAGACCCAATCAAAAAGAATAGAATATAATGAAAAAGTTCATTAATTTCTATAAATCCATTTAAAAAGTTAAACTTTCATAGATTATATATTTAAACAATTTCAAGTATTTATTTCTTTATTGTTACATAATTTGGGTTTTCGGCTCATAAAAAATATGAAAACAAGATTTAAAAAAATTTCAATACTGTGGAGAAATCAGATCAAGCTACGTCCTGGAAGGACAAAATGTGGCAGTAGACGATGCAACAGCTAAAGAGATGACCGTGAGTTTCAGCAGATTATCAAAAAGAGAAGATTAATGAATCTGGCAGAGATCCAGAAAGAGTGGAATGAGACAGGAATCACAGCTTTAAAAACCACCACATTCAGAGGCATCCGGGAGATGGGTTACAACTGTCAGGTTCCTCGGGTCAAGCCAAGGAGAAGAAGAGCTGGACCATTGGCCACTGGTCCAAGGTCCTCTTTTCTGATGAAAGTGAAGTGTGCCATTCATATGCTAATCAAGGTCCAGGGGTTTGGAAGAAAAGGGGTGAGGAACGGATCAATATCCCGTGCAGGTGTTGTTAAACTCTGCTTTCATAAATCCAAGGTCACCGCAACAGTCTATCAGAATATTTTAAAGGACTTCATGATTCTTTCTGCTGAGGATCTGAATGGAGATGCAGATTTAATTGGGAATCTATGGGGTATTCTCAAGAGAAAAATGAAAAACAAAGAAGAGCTGACAGCAAGCATCAAGGAAATCGGGGCGATGCCACAGGATGACTGCCTCAATGCCACATCGCATTGAAATTGCAAATGGATTCCCAACCAAGTATTGAAGATTGACATATCGTTTTAAAAGTATTTTTACTGCTTTGATGTGATCCTAATTTAATTTTTTCTGCAAAAACTGATAAGTATTTTGGACATTCCACTCTTTCTGGAGCTCTGAGAGCTTGTTGAATCTTCTCTTTTTGATAATCCACTGAAGCCCACGGACATCACTTTTGCTGGTGCATCTTCTCCTGCCATTTTGTCTTTTTCACTACATAGTTTGGGCTGATTTCTCCACAGTATTATAATTTCTGATTTTGTGGGTTTTATGAGCTGAACGCCCAAATTATGTAAAAAAAATAAATAAATAAATGGTTTAAATTGTAGACCCTGCATTTATAATCTATTAAAGTTCAACCTTTTAAGAAAATCACACAATCAGCTAAAGAACTTTGACTTTAATAAATATATGCCTGTAACCCTTCACTTTAAAGTGAAATAAACTTATACTTTGAAAGTACTGCAGCTTTCTTTGTACCTACATCCTTGACACATAGGTAATGTCATTCTGATCAGAATGAGATAAACTTGGTCTTATATATGCATCCCTGTGGTGTTTGGGGATGTTTTCAAAGAAACCTTGTAGAATAAACTGCAATAAAATAAAATTCCATTAATAATAAACAGCTAACAGTATAGTGCATTTATATTATATATAAATAGATTATACTGTAATGGAATGAAAAGACGTCTGATTAAATTACCCAGCATTTCTGCCTACTTACGCATCCCTTTTCATGGTACATAAAGCATTAGAATTATTACAGCTGTACAAAGGTTTAGTGTTCTGTACAAGCTCCGTTAATCAGACATAAATACAACATTCATGAAGTGCCTGGTTGATTCATCAATAATGTAGAAAAAAGCAGGAAGATAAGAATACACATAACAGTTTACTACTGTAATTCTGTACACTAGCACAAAATGGCACACTGTACAGATAAAAGCCTTTTTGTTTTTCATATGCATAAATTAGGTAAGACCAGCCCCCAGGGTGGTAATGGTATAATTTGCACTGATTATTTGCCAAAGACAGCACACATCCATGTGTTTAATTCCAAGAATACAAGGGCAAGTTGGTTACAATATTTGCTAATTCTAATGATTACAATTAGAGTAAAATAATATTTAAAACGACTGTGTATATTTATTGCTGTAAAACATCTGAGACAGATTAGTTCTTGTTGTCATCTACTTTACAGCCATGTAATCAGTTGTTTCTTTCCCATCTTCTCAGGTTTTCTCTCGCTAGATTTTCACAAGAAAAATAAATACAGCTTGGCATGTTACCAGGAAACAGAAAAAATATACATTCTCCTCTGCCTGCTATTGAACATTAATCAACACCTTCTGATATAAGAATTAAAAATCGTTATGGTATAAAGAACAAATTCTCATCATTAATGAGCAAAAAATGACCTCGTGATAGAGCAAGAATATAATAATGCACATATCATTCTATAAAAAAACTGAAAAATAAAAAATACTATACTGCAGATATGTTTTTTCCAAAAATGCTAAATATAAAGAAACCTGAGCTGTGACCTAGGCTCTATATTAATAAAGAATTATATTTATAAATCATAATTGATCACATTTATTTTTAAAACGTGTTGCTGTCTTCCTCAGTCAAAATTGGCAGCTTTCCTTTAAACTGAATAAGGTTTTGGAGTGTGCTGTTGTGGTTAGAAAGGACCACAGGCCACACTTCGAGAGAGACAAAGCTCAGCTGTGGCTGGCACCATGCTCTGGGCAACAGTAACCTTGCATTTACAAAGACAGAATGGTGTATCCCTGTCATGCAAAGACCTAAATTCATAGCAGATTAGTAGTAAGTGCATGACTGACTGACTGATTTACTGACTGACTGACTGACTAAGTACGTGAGTAAATGTGTGTGAATGATTGATTGATTGATTGATTGATTTATTGATTGATTGGTTGATTGATTTATTGATTGAGTGATTGAGTGAGTGACTAAGGGTGTGAGTGAATATGTGTCTTGATGGGGTCCACACAAGAATAACATTTTTGTCCTGGATTAGGAACAATGGCTATAACGGGTTAGTCCACCCTTTTTGATTAATTATAGCATGCAGACATCTGAATCCACATAGCAACCACCTACCATAAGCAAGCCGAAACATGCCCATTGCACTAGCTCCACCACTTTGGCACTAGTTTGGTGCTGGCCACTAAGGTAAACTGAACGTGGCCAGCTGGTTTGTAACCTTCTGTCACATAATTGTTGATGGTTCCTTTACTCATGGTACATCCATGATGCCATGGTGCGGGAAAAGCCCAAAATGCAGCTGTTGCTGAAAAAATAGCACCACACCTCCGGGTTCCAATTATCCGTCTGTGGTCACAGTCCCTCCATTTGTCCTTATGTGGTAAATGTTTACAGGTCAAGAGATCTGGCTGTGACATAACCAACAGTCAGTGATAATCTGCCATCTGCCAGGTTTCCCTATTTCAATGATCATTCTGTGAAGCATAGCCACTGAGTACATATTGAGATAAAGTAGCATTGATTATTAGGTTTAGTTATATATATATATATATTTAAGATTAAATAAGGATCGTTATAAACTGTGTGTGTACAAGAGTGCAAGTGTAGGTAGAAGGGAGTGTAAGACTGTAAGTGATTGCGTGCGCAAGTGCAAGAGTGCGAAAGTGACTGTGTGTGTGTGTTCGGGACTATGTGTGTGTATGCAGAGACATAAATATTAGAGAGAGCAAGAGAGAGAGGGGGAGAGAGAGCTACCACAGGATGGATGTTTTGAATGAATTGTGCCAATTGATTACACAATCACATAAATCTCAACGGCGTACACATACAACACAACACCAGAAAAAATATATTCATCCAAATATTATTCGAATATAGATTTATAATCATTAATCTGGGATAGCTTTACAACAAGAAATACGTATAATATAAAAAACCCGATTCGACCTTTAAACAGAAGAACAGTAAACAAGCGCAAGCTCATTGCTGAGGTTTAGATTCATTTCTGAGGAACGGCAGTAGTCATAGGGGAAGATGGAGGGACTTACTTTAAGACGGCGCTGTCCCCCTGTCTCACCGTGATGTTGTCCTTTACATACGAGTCTCCACTCCGCGCCGGAACTCCTGCAGGCACAAGGAAGAGCAGTCTGAGAGCCAGCAGTGCCAGGCATCTCCATGGCGCAACTACATTGCTACATAAGCCCATGTTCATAAGGGTTTGTTTCCACTGATGCCGCACAAAACTTCCCCAACTAAATAAAATCACAAATCAAAATGTCCGGTGCTCGCGTCTCAATTTCGCGCAGCAGTTTTTATTCCCAGACAAACTATGTGTTCTTGGATTTTCCACTAAAACTTCCAACGCCTTGGATGAGATGGCGATGAGATGAAGGAATGGCGCAGAGCTTCAACAAACGCGCCTTCAGCGACGCTTTTTAATTAAAGCACTGCACTGAAAAAAATCCCTTTCAACAAAATACAACTCGCATAGCTAGATGAGAAAGGCTGATAATCCCGAGTACAGAAGAATGGCAGATGTTCGTCCCCGTGGTTAGATCATAGAGAGAATGAGAGAGAGACTGATAGAGCAGATGTGGCTCACAGATCGGGACTGGAGCGGAACTGGAGCGCTGAGTGAGCGCGCGCGGGAAACCAATGCGCGATTTCCATTCTTTCCCCTCCTCTATATTTTTTTCCTCATCTAGCAGCGGTGAGAGAGAAATCTGCTGACATTAACCCGCACACCATCTCAACTCTAAACGCACTCTTATACATACCCGATTATAAACAAACGAAATAGGAAGAGAAATTGAGTTACATGAATATTAGAAAAATACAGGTGCATCTCAATAAATTAGAATATCATCAAAGAGTTAATTTATTTCAGTAATTCAGTACAAACAGTGAAACACATACATTATATACAGAGTGGCCCATTTATATGGATGCATACAGTATTTGTCCATATAAATGGCCCACCCTATAGATTTATTACAAACACAGTGATCTATTTCTAGTGTTTATTTCTGTTAATGTTAATGATTATGGCTTACAGCCAATGAAAACCCGAAATCATTATCTCAAAAAATTAGAATATTACATAAGACCAACTGAAAAAAAGAATTTGAATGCAGATATTTTGTCAAGTATGTACAGTAAATGCACTCAATACTTGGTCAGGGCACTTTTTGCATGAAACACTGAGTGTGGTGTGGAATGGAGATGATCAGCCTGTGGCCCTGCTGAGGTGTTATGGAAGCCCAGGTTGCTTCAATATTAGCTTTCAGCTCGTCTGCATTGTTAGGTCTGGTGGCTCTCATATTCTTCTTGACAATATCCTATAGATTCTTTATGTGGTTTAGGTCGAGTGTATTTGCTGGCCAATCGAACACAGTGATAATGTGGTTATTAGGTGCAAAGTCCTGCTGGACATTGAAATTTCGATCTCTAAAAAGCTTGTTGGCAGAGGGAAGAATGAAGTACTCTGAAATTTCCTGGCAGACGGCTGCCCTTTGGCCTTGATATAACACAGTGGACCAACACCAGTGGATAGCATGGCTTCTTAGACTATCACTGATTGTGAAAACCTCACAGTAGACCTCAAGCAGCTTGGATTGTGTGCCTCACCACTCTTCCTCCAGACTCTCAGACAATGAATTCCAAATGAAAAGAAAAATTTACTTTCATCCGAAAACAAAACATTGGACCACTGAACAACAGTCCATTCCTTTTCAATGCTAGGGTTATCCCGGTTTCTTGTGCACCTTTTCTACTAAATCTATTTCCGTCCACTCAACTTTCCATTAATATGATTGGATACAGCACTTTGTGAACGGCCAGCCTCTTTAGCAGTTGCCTTGTTTGGCATACCCTCCTTGTGGAGTGTGTCTTTCCCATGATCGTGGGACTTAGGGAACAAGACTTAGGGACCACTTAGGGACCATTTTAAAAGCCCAGGAAGCCTTTGCAGTTGTTTTGTGTGAAATATTCTAATTTACTGAGATAATGATTTTTCATTGGCTGTAAGACATAATCATCAAAATTAACAGAAAAAAACTCTTAAAAGAGATCATTTTCTATAATGAATCTATATAATATATGCATTTCACTTTTAGTATTAAAATACTGAATTAAATTACATTTTTTGATAATATTGTAATTTATTTGAGATGCACCTGTATATTCATGTCATATCTAGCCTGGAATAGTTTATTACCTTTTTATGATCCCATCAGAGCGCTGGAAATAGACAATTCATAAAGTCTTATGTAATGGCACTCTGGTTGATTTTATGTGGGGAAATAGAGGTCAATTTTGATTAAATAAATAGTTTTACAAAAAACAAGTTGGAATACAAAGGTGCTTGAAAGTTTGTAATTCCATTAGATTTTTCTACAGTACATTTTTTCAAAGATCTGATTTAAGACTTTATTAGATTGGCTTAAGTTATAAAGGTAGATAAATGCCACCAATCACACATATTTTGTACAAAGAGAGGCGGGGGGGCATTAATGTGCAGGCAGAGGAGGCAGTTGCACAACTATAGCAACTAAATATCCTAAGCAAGCAACCCGTTGTATTATATTCTTTTATTGTATTGAGAAATGCGTTGGCTACTGCATAATGATTAGAGGAACTGTCATAGTGGCTGTTCCACTTGTTGACTGATAGCATTTGAAATTATACATTCGTAGTGGAAATGGATTTTTGGCAGGTGAAGTCACATGATTTGCTTTACTTAGCATTAATTGATGGCGATGTTGCTCAATCTTTCTCTTTCGCTTTTAATGCCTGAATGCAGAGATGTATTCCATGGGATAGAGATAATCTGACTGAGCATCCCAATCACTTGTCAGCTGTTGCAGCCCTGGGGAATCAAGCTCCACTTACTAACAATCCTGGCTTTTTCCAGCAGTGTGCGCTCTACCAACTGCAGCTCTCCAGGCTGCATATATTATAAAGTTGTGATTGGTAGGGATAAAGGTTAAGGTTGACTTTGTAGAACCACAACTGTTTTAATAGCAATTGATGCATCCTGTAGACTTCATATTACAGTTAAAACAACTGGAATAACTGCCAAAAGAATCAATGAGTCAGGCAGACTAGAATATCATGTTAAACAACCCTTCTGCCCCTGAACTGTGACTGGAGAAGGGACACCATGTTAAGAAACAGGAGGCATTTCCAACATTATGGGAAGGCATTCCCATAGTCATTCATGATAGCAAGTCTTATAGCCTTGATTGATTTTATTTAGTACATATTCACAATCTAAAATATAAAAATGTACAAATGTTGGCCTATTTTTCATGTTTAGTGTCATCTTACACTTCTTCGAGAGTGATAAAATGAAGCACTCCATACACACAAGCGAGAATAATGGGCCTCATTAATCATTTAGTAAATCTGGGTAAAATGTTTGCAGAGGCCAGACTACACAAAATATTCTAAGAAGCAATTTTATTTAAGTCAGTGATTATTTCCTTTATAGTTTTAGCTATATAATTCCTAACAAAGATACTAGTATGCTCACAGCATTAGCAATACCCACTAAACTAAATAAAATGTAAACACATTAACACTAAACAATAAAAGAGAACCTCATAGTCATCGCTTTACAATGGTTGGATGCACAGATATGTCCTGTGGGGAAGAATACGCTGAGTGAGCATCCCAAAATCTTGTCATTTGTTTGCAGCCCTAAGGAGTCAAACCAGTGTTACTAATGGTCCTGGCAGTGCACACTCTACCAACTGAGCTATCAGTTCCATTACATTGAATAGCTACACACTAACTCTTTGAGGCACAGCGAGTAGCCTTGTCACCTCACAGCAATATGGTCTTAAGTTTGATTCCCTGATGGAATTGTTTGAGTCATTACTGTGTGGACTGTTTCCTGTTCAACCATGGCTGTGGGGCGGGGTTCCCTCAGGGTGCTTTAGTTTCAACCCGCATGCATGTCTATTCAACGTGTTCTGTTATATTGTAGGTACATAAATATCATCATTTAGCTCAATAGCAATGTCTTCATCTGGGTTCAATTTATTACTGACTATCAGCTTGTCACTGACTTATTTCTTCCCTAAATATTCATATAACGTGTTCATTAACGTGACAAAGCAGGCTGCCATTAAAGACAGATTCATGTCTGTGAATGATATTACATTGAAATGCCTTCAGTCGGATTAACCGGGTTATCTCTTAATTTTCCACCAGTTGTTTCTCTTTTTAAGGACAATGAACAGGCTTCCAGAGGAAATTTTGTGCGATAAGAGTTAATTAAAATATATACAGATCTTCAAAGTGGTCTAGCAGTACTAATTCTTTAGCTTTCTTTTTAAAAATTCAGCCGATCAACGCAAGGCATATTTAATTTAGTAATTTACCTTCCAAAGTAAATCAATACTCATTACTATATTTATAAGCAACTATGTTAAAAATCTGTTTAGCCTTCACCACAATATATACACACTGTATAATCATTTAACCCTTGGATGCATGAGTGATGTTATACTATTTTAACATTTATAAAACTTTCATTCATTCATTAATTATATTCCCCTTAATCCACACAGGTTCGTGGGCCAGCCACTGCCCACCCAAGCATCAACTCTGGGCACAAGATCAGGAACTACCCCAAAGATGGGCGCTACTTCATCGTAGGGTACATGATCATTCACACAAAGTGCCACTTCAGTGACACCAATCCACTTTACATAGATGTCTTTATAATGTGGGAAGAAACCAGAGGACCAGGAGAACATGCAATTTCAATACAGAAATTTCCAGATTCGTCCCACCCAGGATTGAACCTTGGTCTTTCTTGTAGTGAGGCGACAGCACTATCGCCACTGTGCCACCCTTAAATTTGGACAATTCCTTCATTCATTTTCTTCTGCTTAATCCACTAAAAGTCTTGGGCCAACCACTGCCCACCTGCCAACTCTGAGCACAAGAGCACAAACAACATTAGGCAGGGTGCTACTCCATTGAATGGCACAAACACACACATTCACATACCAAGGGCTAATTTAGAGACACCAATTAACCTAGCACAAAACAAACTAAATGTCCCCACAAGATTATTAAAAAATCTTCTATTCCTATTCTTGTGGGGACATTTGGTCACAACTTCCATAAACAGAAACTCACACACACATATTTTTCTTGCTATAGCAATGTGGACTTTCATGACATAATAATTAAGATGTTAATTAATGCTAACTGTTACCTCAGTAATACAAAAAGAACATAATTGACTCCTTATATTTCTTTATTTTTTTACTTAAAAAAAACTTTACTTGTGGCGACCAGCCAAATGTCCCCACAATGTCAAAAATCTGATATTATTATCCTTGTGGGGACACACACACACCTTCATCAGTACTGTCGCGGAATGATCCAGAGCGACTTATGGCTTTCGGTCGTTCGTCCAAGGATGTGTTACTGCCACATAAGACACTGCCGTCTCCGTACAAATCAAACCCCTCCTGGTCTGGAATACTGTTAGATCGAGTCATAGCACCTGTCGGACTCACTGGAGTATACACACACATCCCCAAAAACACACACACACATATTTATACTGTATATGTTAAAATTGTTGTTGCAAAAAAAAATTACATAGCAGTTGCTGATAAAAAAAAAAATTATCATGGATATTATCGTTGTTGCCTTTGTTAGCATGTTAGCTCTTTTTTAGCATCTTAAATACTTTAAATTTATGATTTTCTTTGATATTTTGTGTCACACCCGTGGCCAGTGGGGTACTTGCATGGACAGCCAGAGGCCGGGTAGTAGGGTATCCTCTTGTTTTGAGAAACTCAAACCTACAGCCTATTTAGGGGATCACCCAAATCAGTGCTGGGGTCAAGTATTGAACTAGGAAACCTTTTGGTCTCAAGCCCACTCTTTTGATCATTACCCATGGCTGCCCCTAAATACTTTTAATCCAGGGCAGTTCCCCTGAGTCATCATTGGATCCTGATAAACTAATAACATAAATTGACATGATCTATTATCAGCCCACTCACATAGGTTACTGCAGTTGTATTTCCCAGTTGGGGGTGAAAGAGGACTCCCTGTGTCCTGTAGACCTCCAGTGGAATGAGAACGTAGCCATTCTTTACCTTCTTCATGAGACATCTGTCTGGAGGATGGAGGATGTCTGCTAGCGACAAATAAGACATACATTATGTATTACATCACTGTTATTGCAGCAACAGTATCGTCATTGCTGACACATACACATTCCTGCTGGATTGATTCCAGCTTGTGTATAAAGGTAATTATTAGTGTCCTACTGACGAGGGTGAGTCAAAAATTGTCTGCACTCTGTCTCTGGAATTGATTTTAATCACAGTCTCTACTTTTCATTAGGCTTTGTCTTCTGTCACTAAGTCTTCAGACGTCAGCATTAAAAATATATTATTTATATTTTATAAATATACTGTATTATTTATATTATTGCATAATCAGAGCCATAACTGTCATTTATCTATCTATTTGTTCTTCCAGCGCAGGGTCACATTCAAACTTGTACAGCATATAAATGTAATGAGGGTCATTTTTGACTTCCAAACTTCCAGAACAATATTTAGACGTTTTCTGTAAAAAAAAGGTGTTTATATTAGTACCTTAATCCCTTTTTGGGTAGAGTGTTTCTGTCAAGAGTCATGCTGTTAAAGCAAAAGGAAAACATAACAGAATGAGATTTATTCACACACACACACACACACACACAAACACACACAGAGTTATTATATTGTCCATTAAATAATATCAGTTAGTGTATTTATTTGACATCCTTGTCTTTAAGCAGTACAGCAATATTGCGTCATGATACAATACTATCAATATTAAACCAGGACTCCTAACAGAACTACTTACAAAGTACTGAGTATATATTTTGAGACAAGACACAGTTAAACTCAGCTGCCATTTTATTACAACTCAATGTATTTAGTCATGTAGAGGAGGTTAATAAAACTTACAGAAATACAAACTATTCATCAGAATAGTCGGTGGTGGTCTGAGTATTTTAGAAAATGATCTAGTGTTTACAGAGAATGGTCTAAAAAAGGGAAAATATCCATTGAGGGGCAGTTGTGAGGATGAAAATGACCTTGTTGATATCAGTGAGAGAATGGACAGATTGGTTCAAGATGACAGAGGAAATGTATGCTGTAGTGTCTTATCCTGTACTTATTGGCCCAGCACATCCCACTGATAATCAATCAAATTGTGATCTCAGAAATTTGAATTCAAAATTAAAGAGATGTGAAAGGTTTATCTAAATGAATGTCATGACCCCAGTATTCCCCAGAAAATCAATGTCCAGAACTGATCAAAGTGATCTGTTTGTCACAATTCTTGCACGCAGCAGTTTTATTCATCTGCATTTAACCCATCTGTGTAATAAAACATATATACCATCATCCATATTTATATACACATTATATAATGTGTCTCTACATAACTAATAGGTTATGCATCCAAACCCACACATTAATGCCACTTCTCCATGAGTGAGTCTTGTACCGTTGTGAATTAGGTGTGTTACACTGAGCAAAATATTCCACCAAGTGCACATGCATACCACATACTTACCCTTGGGATAGTGTGGATTTGATCCTCGGTGAATGTTGATGATGTGGTCCGAGAAGCTCAATGGATTCAGAGCTAGTGTGTAGGCTGGTGTGTGAGCTGGTGTGTAAGCTGGTGTGTGAGCTGGTGTGTATGCTGCTCAGCGTCTCTTTGCTGCCTGCAGATGAGCTGCTGAGGAAGGGACGGGTGTTGGAGAGGGAGTCTGGAGTCCGGTTGCCTCCACTGCAAGGGGAGTCGAGAGGAGAGGTGAAGGAAGCAGACTTAGAGGAGTCTGGAGAACTTGCTTTACTGTTGCTGCACTTATTGCCAAATAACCTGAGCAAGAAAGACAAAGAGACAGAAAGAGACAGAGAGAGATAATCATAGGGACAAATGTAAATGCTGTGTTTGATCATATACGATTATCCGCTTAATCCACATAATGTCACGTGCCAGCCGATGCCAACACGGCAACTAAAGTCCACATTTTCCACTTATTATCCTTTTTTAAGATAAGAAAGTACATTTTTATGAATGGTATAATGTTTCAGACAAATGATTTAAATAATGAAAATATTAAATTTAAGCATTATTATTAATAATAATTATTAATAATAAAATTAATAATTCAGCACAGATACCTTAAGCAAGCCAAAACAAGTGTTATTCATTTATACCACTTACCTGCGAAAGGTCGGTGAGGCAATATCCGGGTATTTTGATCCAGGCTGCCTGAGTGCTGATTGGCTGGATGTTGGGCTGGATTTGGGTGATGTGCTCAGTGCTGCAGCCTCCTGCTCTGACACTGAAACCTTCTCTTTATCTGTTTGGTTTACGCTGACTGGACTTGACCTTTCCGAATCCGTCTTTCCACCATCTTTTCTTTTTGAAACACCATTTACTGGTCCTGTACCAGATCCTGATGCAGATCCAGGTCCAGGTCCTTGCCCAGGTCCAAGTCCGGTTCCACCCCCAGGCACAACCCCACCTCCTTTCATTGTGGAAGATTCAATGGATCTGTAAGATTTAGCTGGCCTTGGAAGTGAGCGATATGGATGAAGGGGCATTTTAGACCCACCAATACCCAGAAGAACCCCATCATCATGGTGACGGTAGCCATCAAGGCTTGTTTTTCGAGCCCCGCCCACCACACATGTGGCCCCACTCATTTTCCCAGATGATTTGGCTACCAAAGTCTTGGGTGCTGCTAATTCGGTAGCGGGTGTAATCTTCTTAAATCCAAACGACCCAGTGGTGGGTTGAGGACGGGTTATGTTAGACTTTTTACCCTCATCGCCACTGCTTTTGCCCACATCTGAAGGAGAGCGGTGCATGCTGGGAGATATACAAGGAGTCTTGGCCTTCTCTGAAACCTTCACATCGTCTGTTTTACCAACTAAAGAAGAATGAAATTAACTTTAAACAGTGCAGATGACAAATAATTTGTTTTTTAGTCAGAGACATACAACATTTAACTAAAGACAAAGACCTGTCCATTTATCTTTAGTCAAAGCCACACCCACCATTCTTACCTAAAGACACAACCACCCGTAATTCAGAGCCACACCACACATCTTACCTGGTGTTTTGAGGTTCGTGTTGCTGCAGTTTTTATTCCGTGGTGATGTGATACCTGTTTGGGTGCTCATTCCCCGCCTCCATGAACCTGTCTGAGATACAGCAAGACCCGTGCCTTCCATTTGAGCAGAGGAGTCTAAAATTTTCTCAATTTGTTCATCAACCTTCTTTAAATCTTCAGCCCCACACCAGTTATCGCTATTCTGATTACAATGCTGCTTGGACTATATAAAAACACACACACAAAGAAAGAGAGGATAAGGATAAACACTTGACAGATGGTGAATCTTCTCTCCGCAGCCAAGACAAAACCAACCACTTACAGTCTGTTATAAACACACACGTAGAAAGGTGTGTGTGTGTGTGTGTATACCTTGTTTCTGTGTGATGAATTCAGTGCATGTACTTCATCAGCTCCAACATCTAAAGAGTCACTCAGACCACTGCTAACTGAGCTACTGTCATCATAACTGCACACACACATAAAGAAGACAGAGAGGGTGAAATGTAATAATAAATTAAATAATAAGATACCTCTTGTTGTGATTGGCTGTTAACCTTGAGCCTTACTGCTATCAGCTAATCAGAGCACACCATATATACCCTATTTCCGTCAACCAATCAGAATGCGACAACCAAGATGTTATTTCATGCTGACTTTTCTTGATTTTTTCAGTGAAAGAATTGTATTTATAATAAAATGTATTCATCTTTTTACTATTTAAATAAATATCATCTTTATTAAATTATCACATTTACTGATCTGACTTCCTCACATCCCTTTATTTTATTGCTAAGTGCATCATTTTAGTTCTTGAAACATGTAAACTCCACACCGAAATTTCCTGAATAGTCTCACTGGAGATTGAACCCAGGATTCTTATTGCTATAAGACGACAGCACTACCCATTGCGCCAACGTGTGCCGCCTGTGCTTTAAATTATGACTCAAATTAATCAAAAGTTTCTGCATCAAAGATTTATATAACTTAAGTGAACCATGTACAACATCTGTTCTTTTAGATTCTGAATATCCCACATGCTCCGAGGCAAACTGCTGGTAAATTATTAAAAAAAAGGAAATTATTGTGATATTACAATAAATGAGCTATAGCACATTAGAAAAATAAAATATTATCTATAATCTCAGCCTAGATCTCAAAACTATATCAAAACAATTCTGACTCAGAGTCGGACTCACCTATCTGCTGTCTGAATATCTATCAGCGTTAATTCCGTCTGGATTTATTATCTCAGGTGTCTCCGCTTTCTGTCTTTACAGTGAGGAGTGAAAGAAAGAGTGAAGGAGGAGGAGGTGTAGGACAAAGTACAGCTCAGCAGCTGAGAAAGCGATGAGCCAGTATGAGTACATATCCTCTCATTCTTCCATCTCATTATCACTCTATGCTACAGCCTCACCATTATCATCACCATCATGAGCATTAGCATCACAATTATTTCCATCATCATCATCATCATCATAGTCACTGTCTTCTTCATCACACCATCATCATTACCAGCACCAGCAACATCATCCTCTCTATCATCATCACCATCTTTATTATAAACACTGCCTATTTATAATCATCACCATAATAATCATCACTATCATAATCATCATCAACTTTACATCCTACTCACTATAATCAACATCATCCTTACTATCATCATCATTATCTTTATCATCATTTTCCTTATCATCACATCATCAACACTACCACCAGCAACATCATCATCCTCACTACTGTCATCGTCATAACCAATTACAATTACACCATCATTGCCTGACTATCATCATCTTTATAATCATCATCTTAATCATGATCACCATAATTATCATCTTCGTCGACTCCTTCATTACACCATCATAAGCACCATCATCCTTACTATCATCATGCAGTCAGTTTATTAACCCATTGTTCTTGTTTCTACCTTAGATTTTATTGAAAAATTTAACAATAGCACAAAAACATAGAAAGAAGGAGTGATCTGATTTTGTGCACACACTCTTTCTATAAATATCCAGTGCGTGGGACGTGAACTGTGAGATCTTTATTATTCATCATACAATGCGTTTTATTTGTGAAAGTGAAATATCATCTGTTTAACCATGCTT
>JAOUQT010000013.1:9686614-9698029 GCA_025769995.1 Xyliphius kryptos | reverse complement strand
AATACAAATTAATTTTGTATTTTCAGCTTAATCGAATCAGAATCTTCCAAATTATATGTTTATATGACACATTTTTATTCCGATCGGCCTTTATTCCGAATATTTGTGTCCATGTAAACATAGCTAGTTAGAGAGAAAGGAAGAGACAAAGAAAGAGTCAAAAGCTAGGCACTGTCTGTGAGTTAGAAAGTAAGAGTGAGAGAATGAGAAAGAGAGTGAATAAAAATAGAGACAATGTTAGAGAAACTGACTCAAATAGTGAGAGACAGTGAGAGAGAGAGAGAGATAATGAGAGACTGCTAGAGACAGACAGAGGGCGAAAGCATGACAGAGTGAAAGAAAGAGGGCAGGGAGATCAAGGGGTCATAGGACAGCGCAATGGCAGTATCAACCCTAGACAAACTCCAAAAAGAAACTTCCTAGATCGCACTACTTGGGGATCAAACCTGGGTCTTTCTTGCTGTGGAGCAACAGTACTACCCACTGTGCCATTGTGCTGCCTATGTCCCTGTGTATATCTCACCAAGACTAATAGAGGGAGTAGTGAACCCTGAAGAACAGAGCCAAACCCAATGCTTCAGTTTTCTGGTTACTCTTCTGTCACGCTCTATACAAGACTATGCATGGCTACACACACACACACTCACACAGAGTACTAAAACAATTAGTTGTTGTTCCGAAGAACAAATTGCTTTAATTTGTTGCTAATAGACATTTAAAGTGGCGTAGATTACTACACATCTTGTCTGTGTGTGTGTGTGTGTGTGTGTGTGTGGGTGTGAACGTGCTGTCCTGGGTGTAAATGAAGGGAATGATGGCAAGCATGTTCAAGCAGGCATATACAGTACAAACAGAAAAATACTGTATGTAACACCACACTCACAAACACACACACGCACACACAGGCACATGCACACATTGTGAATAATTCAAACAGTATTAAAAGAGTGATATGCCCCCTGACCTTTAACTCAGTTAATGACATGTCCTCACTTGTTTTATCTCTCTATATTTGTGTGTGTTGTTTATCTCTTAAATAAAATAACTGGAGTAATAAACCACATGACCGGTAAACTCTGCTGACACTGGAGACTCCTTCCTATTAACATGGAACGTGGTGAATCTGCTGTGAATGTGCTGTTACTATAAAAACCACAATCAATTAGAAGGACTGCATTGATATAAACATCGTCAGCATCCTGCAGGTAGCACTCGAGTATCACACTAAGAAAGTCCTGATTGCTTTGAAGGAAGGGATCCTAGGTTCTTTCTGTGCATGTTTTCTCTGAGTGCTCTGTCTTTATACAGTTGTGTGGGGCTGCACCTTAATGTAACCCCAACAGTTGTAAAAGTTAAAAGCAATGCAGTGGTGCAGAGGTGCAGTGTTTTTGCCAATTTTATTGCCAGGGTGGCTAGACCCGGAAAATATCATTGTTTGTGTTTGTGCGGGTTTCTTCCTGCATGCCTGCTAGGAAAATTTTTGTCTCTAAAGTAGCCCTTAGTGTGTAAATGTTTGTGTGTGAGTGTGCCCTATGATGAAGTGGCACAATGTTTTGGTTGTACACTCCCTTGTGCCCAGAGTGGTCGGATGGGCGCTAGCCAGCCTGCAACCCTGTGTAGTTTAATAGGAAGATTAATGAATGAATTATTACAATGGAAATCCTCAAAACTGTTCTCCCCATGTTCCTGCTGGTTTCCTCCTGCATTCCAAAGACATGCCTGCTAGGTAAACTGGTGTCTCTTTAATTTGTGAATGTGTGTCTGACCTATGACAGAGCAGTGCCCTGTTTATGGTTGTTCCTTACCAGTGTGCCCAGAGTTGCTGGGTGGGCCCCGAGTGGTTTAAGCAGTAGATAAGGAATGAATGAATGAATTATGTCAGTGGAAATTCTCACAACTGTGTACCATCGTATCAGTGTGTGTGTGTAATGACACATGAGTGAGGATTGTTTACGGTCAGTGATATCCTAGTTAATGATAACCCACTACCACTCAGTGCTTTTTCCTAGCCAAGTACCTCCACAGAGTCCACCCCCCAATCCCAACCGTACAATCAACCCTAAGTTGCCTTTGAAGTTAACACACAATAGACACAATGGGATTTCAGTCACCGTGTGAAATATCTTAAACTGAAAAATTAACCAAAAGTATAAATAATTCAATAACAACATTTAAACATTAAAGGATGATTGTAGGTAAATGTTAGAAATCACCAGAAGACAGGACACTCTTTGGACACACAAAGAACATTGGGAATACCAGAATTACTAAAAACCCGGATAAACATGGAAAGAAAACATTAAACACTGTTTATAAAAAAATAAGGGAACACTGGAAACAAAATTATGGACAGAGACGAGGAAATGAACGAACAATTTTCACTCAAAATCACCGGGAGCGTGGGGACCTCTGTCAACAATTTGTAGAAAGACACAATTTTGAGCCAGTCAAACAAGTTGGCACGTGGGAAATAGGTACGAAGAGGAAAAAGCAAAACAAGAGGAAAAGGTAGAAAACAGGAAGAAGAGAAAAAACGCTATATCTGTAGATAGACCAATCAGAGTGCTTAAATCCTTTGGGACACTGATTCAGCGGGAAATTTCAAAAACACTCCTTCCACTTCTCTGAAAACTGCCACTAGTAACCACACCCCCCCACACACACACATAAACTTGTAGTGTAAACTAGTTCAGATCCACCTGCAGATCCCCACACACACCCGCCCACACACACACCCAAACGCACATTTTCTTGTTTGTTCATTTCAAATATACCTCGTGCTCCACACTCACACACGGACACTTTTCTTGTATGCTAGTTTAAATCTGTCTGAAGCTCTACACACAAAAACACACACATAAACACACACAAAAGTACATTTTCTCATAGGTTCATTTCAAATCCACCTGCAGACACACACACACAACAAATATAGATTCCATTCCTGACTGACCTTACAGATCCTCTTCTCTTCTTCTTTACTGGTTCTTTCCTGTAGCTCCGATTTGACTGACAGCTGATAGGTCACATGTGTAGACTCCGAAGTGCTAACCTCTGACCTTGAACCTTTGTTAGGAATAGGTAAGGCGGTGTGAACCGGTCGGGAGGCAACAGCCGGCTGCCGCAGTTTAGATGCTACTCCGACTACAGGCATATTCGTTTATGCAGAAAATGTGTGTGGTGTACAAGAGTATGACAGGTAGGGGTGAGAGACAAGCACGAGAGAATGAGGGAGAGAGAGAGAAAAAGAAAGAGAGAGAAAGAGAGAGAGAAGGAGAGAGAGAGACGTGCATTCTTCAGCTGCTCTCAGTAAACTACACTGACTACTGTTCTGTGTCTCTGTTCACTCCCTATACTCCTCCTCCTTCTCTCTCTCTCTCTCTCTGTCTCTCTCTCCTCCCTTAGTTTCTGCACTTGAGCGAGCAGCTTTAAAATAAAATATTTCAAAAATAGAACACAAAGAATGTGACATTGTCTTGAAGTCTGGGTTAGTAATAGTGTTAGGGTTACTGATAGAGTTAGTATTAGTAATAGAGTTAGTGTTAATGATGGAGTTATGGTTAGTGATACAGTTAGGGTTAATGATAGAGTTAGGGTTAGTAATAGGGTTATTGATAGAGTTAATGTTAGTAATAGAGTTAGGGTTAGTAATAGAGTTAGGGTTAGTAATAGGGTTATTGATAGAGTTAATGTTAGTAATAGAGTTAAGGTTAGTGAGTAACACAGTTAATGTTAGTGATATGTTTGGTGTTAGTGATATGTTTGGTGTTAGTAATAGGATTAGTGTTAATAATGGAGTTATGGTTAGTGATAGAGTTAGTGTTAATAATAGAGTTCATGCTAATAATGGATGTATGGTCCAGAGTTGGTGTGTTAGTGTTAGTATTAGAGTTAGTGGTAGTAACAGAGTTAGTGTTAGTATTAGAGTTAGTGTTAGAATTAATTTTAGAGTTAGGATGAGAAATATGGTTAGTGACAGAGTTATGGTTAGTGATAGATCTATGGTAAGTGTTACAATTAGGGTTAATGATAGAGTTTGGTTAATAATAGCATTATTGATAAAGTTTGTGTAAGTAATAGAATTATGGTTATTTACCAAGTTAGTATTAGTGACACAGTGTTAGTGATAGAGTTATTGTTAGCGAGAGAGTTAGGTTTAATGGTATAGTTAGTGTTAGTAATAGAGTTAGTGTTAATAAAAGAGTTATGGTTAGTGATAGAGTTAGTGTTTGTAAGAGAATTAGTGTTAAGGATGGAGTTATGGGTAGAAATAGAGTTAGTGTTAGTAGTAGAGTTATTGTTAATGACAGAGTTAGAGTTAGTGATAGAGTTAGTGTTAGTAATAGTGTTATGATTAGTGATAGAATTAGTGTTAATGATAAAGTTAGTGTTAGTGACAGAGTTAGTGATAAAGTTAGTGATAGTGATAGAGTTAGTAATAAAGATAGTGTTAGTGATAGAGTTATGGTTAATAAAAAAGTTAGGGTTAGTGACAAAGTTAGTGTTAGTAATAGAGTTAGTGATATTGAAAGAGTTAGTGTTAGAATTAGGGTTAATGATAGATTTAGTGTTAGTAATAGAGTTAGTGTTAATGATAGAGTTAGTGTAAGTGATAGATTTAGTAGTAGGTGATCTTATGCCACCGGAATGATCACTTAGCCAGTGATCATTCAGTATATTATATAATAGAACTTTTGTTAATGACATCAAAATGCTTGTGCCACAGACAAACTTAGCTTCATTCATTATTTACTCTATTAAAACTTACTGTTGTGAAACACAGAATTCTCCTTCTAAACTAAACGCTGTTATAAAAGTTTAGAATTCAAACTGAATGTGTTTGGATTTTCATGAGAAATCAATCCGGCATTATATTTTTCTCTCCTTGTGTTTGTCTCTTTCTCTTAACATTCCACAGATGCATGTCACACTTCAACTGTCAAAACAGGCTTACTGTAATAGTACAACTAGTAGGAACACTTTTGCTCTCTCTCTCTCTCTCTCACACACACACACACACACACACCCCAATGCCTGTATTTAAAACAACAAGTAAAATCTGTAAACAAAAAAGTAAGCAGGAAGTGTGTGTACATGCAGATTCTCAAACACTTAAGTCAAGAAACTCTAACACACACTTACACACATGGTCTGCCGTTGTGTCTGTGTCTCAACCATCATCTCCACCCAGTACATGAAAATAATAAATAATAAAAAAAATAAACAAATAAAGGACATAGACGTATTATGCATGAAAAGCACTATATTGTTATTCCTCATACTTTTTATTCTTCTACATATTTATGCTAAAAGTATGTGACCTGAACCCAGGGGTATATCATCAAATCTGGAGCCCTGGAAACAGTATTTGTCCTACTCCCCCATGACCCTCCATCACATTTCTCTCCCTACCCTCTTCTATGCATATATTAAGCATTTATTAAGCATTTTTCCATGGTGGTGCAGTGATATTTCTTCTGGCACACTGCAAGAAAGACCTGTGTTCCTTCCCGTGAACCCAGATTTGTCGACCAGCCCGTGACCCTTGTAGATTAAGCGAAAGAAAATGAATCAAAGAATGAATGAATGATGTAATGTTCCCGGTCATATGTTGATTGTCTCTATTCCCAGGCTACATTTTATTATTAAAATTATAATGATTAACCTTTGTGTTTAATGTTTTCGGACTAAAGTAATGGTACTTAATGTGCTAAATATTTTGATAAAGATCCTAGGAAAAAGTTCCTGGTCCAAATCTTAATAAAGTTGCTGTTATAAATATTCAGATATCAGTTTAACGGTGTTAAGTTTTTATTCTGATGTTCTTTCTCACGCATAATAGAGTTCAGATTGTTGGTCTTACTTTCTCCGGAATTAGTTTCCTGGTTAAACTTTTTTGGAACCAAATTAACAACTTGATCATTCCAACTGCAATTCAATTTTTATTGATAGGATTTGTTTTTTAGTTTTACATTTTCTGATCCAGCTTAACATTCCCAGGCTCTTGTAGGCTCCTGTGCAGAAAGTGGTTCTTTGACAAGGTTCTTTGGTAGTTGTTCTTAATTATATGAATTAAGTATTTATGGGTAACATAATTGGTTAAACACACAAAGCAGTACAGAAGAGCATTTATCGCTGTCTACACCCACAACAACAGATATGTAGAATTTTGAAAATGAACAGAGCAGAAAATCATAAACAAAGCAGTGTTTCACATACATTTACACACAAACACACATTATCTAACGTGCTACCTAAAAGGCGTGAGGTCAGTAGTGTGATGATATATAGGGATCATGGCATGTTATTTTAATCCTACCCATTTACGCTCCTCCTCTCCACAGTATGTTTATCCCACTATGGTACAGTTCCATCTCCAATAACAGAAAAACATCCAACCAGAACCAGAACCAGCACTAAAACATTAGGAGTTAACCATCAGTGGCTAATTATATGGAACTTTCCTGTTTGCCATACAAAGACGTCAGAGAGTGGGCAATTAAAAACAAACACTTTATGAACACACACTCTCTCTCGTTCTCTCTCTCTCACACACAAACATTCTCTATCTAAGGATCCTCCCTTTTAAAAAAACAGATCTCCCGGGAGACTGATAGTCACACACCTGCATGACCTTATCTACACACAGCACACAGGATAGCATGGAAAAAAGATAACACACACAGGATTCTAAACTCTCTCCAAGAGGCTGCAGGTTGCTCAGATTAATTCGAGTTAGAAAGTGTGTGTGTCTTTGGGTAATGATTTGTTTGTGTTGATTTGTATTCTTGATGAAGTTTGGGTTGCTGCATTGTGTTTTGCCCGTGGTTTTCATGGTTGTGACATGTTTAGACTGTGATGTTCTTTGGCTGAGGTATGTTCAATTGCATTGTGGCACAGCGGTAGTTTTGTTGAATCACAGAAAGAAGCACCTGGGTTTAATCCCCGGGTGGACCGACTTAGGAAACTTCACCGTGGAGTTTGCATGTTCTCCTGTGTTTGTGCGTGTTTTCTATAGGTGCTCCAGTTTCCTTTCACATTCCAAAGACATGCATGTTAGGATTGCCCTAAGTGTGTGAATATTTGTGTGATTTGTGTGTCCTATGATGTTTTAGTGCACTCACTATGGTTGTTCCTGCTCTTGCACCAATGTTGCCTTGGGGATTAAGCAGAAGACAATTGACGTGTTACCCGCTTACTGGAGCATCAGTTCAATCTGGGTCACATGTCCAATATGTTTGCTTCCTCAGTAATGCACCTACTGAGAAACAAGCTTAGGAGACTGTAGGAGAGACTGTACATAGGAGACATGGAGTTAGCTACACATTTAGGGGCACCAGCATCAGTGTTTAGGTGTATACCGGGAGCCATGATGCAAGAAATATCAGGTAATCTGTAGTTCGGCAAGATATACACCTTTTGTCAAAGTGAGGATACAAAGAATAAATGAAATACTGTGCTCTTGCCCAATTGAAATGTGGCATAGCAATATATCTTACAGCAGGTTATGGTGACTGAACTGTTTGATGTCTTTTGCATGATTTCTATTGCATGATTAACAAGTCTAGTTAATGTATGACTATTCATTGCTTAGGCCTGGAAGCAGAACAGCAGGCTAAACCGACGCTCTGCTAGCTGCTTTAAATCGTCAGCTAGGTTTTAGACATGGACATTGTGTCTGGTCCCCGAGCTAAACACAAAACTAAAAGCAGAAGAAAAAAATATAACTATACAGTGACCTTATAGACGAACTGATATTGAAAGCACAAACATCGCTGTCAATCTGAGGCGAGGACCTTAATATTATATCTCTTACTTCTAAAACACTCATTATTAATTGCCCTCAAACTATAAGTGATCAGTATTTATATTGTGTTTTACTAAAACTTTAATTAAACCCAATAAGTATTTAACATTGAATGAATCTAACCCCCGGGATACAGCTATATACAACAACCTTGTATAACTGGTACCGGGGGAGGTGTGGCAGTAATTTATAATGAAAATTTAAATGTCACGCATAGCTAGGAAATAAATGATCTTTGTTTCAGACTCTTTACATTCATATAAAATGTAAGCCAAAAGAAATATATTCAGTCAATTCCAGCAATTATTTACAGACCACCAGGACAATATTCATAATATTCTTCATAATATTCAAAATATCCAAACTAATAATTTCTCTGGATAACCTGATAATTGTTGGGGATACAAATTTTCCATTAAATAATCTACTTTACAATCTTAGGACAGCATTCATATCCATTTTGCATTCTGTAGGAATCCAAAAGAATATTTTTTTATTTTAATTTATTTTATTGACTCTCTGCATTTAACCCATCCTCGTGTGCTGTCAATGAGGAGCAAACATCTCTTGGTCCCAAGCCCTCTACCCTATCCATTTAGCCCTGGCTGACCCCTAAAACAACTCATAAGGGTGGTCACAAATAAGCTTTTATATTGAAATTGTGATTAAATATTGAAGATATGGTTATACTTCCATAAAAATAGAAAATTCTTACATTCCACAGCACTCTAGATACTATAGCTCCTAACACAATCTAAAACAAATTATTAAAAAATTTAAATGTTAATACCATCAAACTAAATTAGTAGTGTTTCAAAGTGCTGCTAAATCAACATGTATTTCTAATTTAATCAAAGATCTGGAGGGTTCATGGGCACTAGATTGTTGGAAAACTGAGATTTTTGGATGCTGTTTGTAGTTGTGTAGATGCATGCCATTGTTTGTATGGTTGTGTGCATTTGTTTGTGTGAATGTGTGTAGTTGTTTGTGTACTGTATTGTAGATCCATGCAGGTGTCTGGGTGGCAGGACATTCTGTGGAAAAGTGTAAGCTGTAAAGCTGGTCTGTTTACTCACTCTCGGCTTCTCTGATCTATGCGTCCAGAACAACAGCATTCTTGGGTTTGCGTTTCTACCCAAATGTGTGTTTACAAGTTTAGTTCCATTTCATCTAAACATAGATGTTTTTTCTAAATCCGTTTGCTTTGTTCTAAATTTCCTCTTTTACCCTTCTCTGTTTTCAAAACCACACCAGTTACGGGTGCTTTCTTTCTTCACACACACCTGTTTTCTCTGTTTTCTGTAAAAAAATGTTTCAAAAAAAGAGGATTTAAGCAAGTCCAAGTTTAGTCTAAAAAACAAAGATGTGAAAAAACCTCAAAGCAAAATGCTCCGGAAAATAAAATTCTAACCCAAATCAATAAACTAAAATGAATTTTGGCATAAACAACAATTCTACAAACATTATAGTAAACTCTTAAACTCTTCAGTTCAATCAAAACTAATGTTATTGTTCACATTTACCCTCATCAGTTTACAGTGGTTGACTGCACAGATATGCTCCGTGGGATATGGTTCAGCTGAGTGAGCAACCCCTGCTTCTAATGCTCCTTAGTTTTTCTCATGCCCTGCCTCTACCAACTTGGCTGTCAGTTTTTTGTTTGTGTAGATGTGAAGAGTTTGTGAAGATGTGTGTAGGTATTTCTTTATATGTGTGTAATTGTTTGTGTAGATGTGTGTAGGTATTTCTTTATATGTGTGTAATTGTTTGTGTAGATGTGTGTAGCTGTTTCTTTACATGTGTGTAATTGTTTGTGTAGATGCATGTAGTTGTTTGTTTGGATTTGTGTAGTTGTTTCTGTAGATGTGTGTAGCTGTTTCTTTAGATGTAAGTAGTTGTTTGTTTGGATGTTAGTAGGTTTTTTTGTAGATGAGAGTAGTTGTTTCTGTAGATGTGTATAGTTGTTTGTTTGGATGTGTGTGTATGTGTTTCTGTAGATGTGTCTAGTCTTTTGTGTATGTGTAGCCATGTGTTGGTTGTGTGGATCTGTGTAGTTGTTTGTGTAGGTGTGTGTAGTTTGTGTAGATGTGTGTAGTTGTTTGTATAAATGTGTGTCGTTTATGTAGCTGTGTGTTGTTTTTGGAAATTACAGAAACTATGAATTGTAGAGATTGTAAGAATTATAGAGACTGTAGGAATTACAGAAACTGTATGAATTATACAGACTGTGGAAATTATGGAGACTGTGAGAATTGTAGAGACTGTAGGAATCACAGAGACAGTAAGAATAGTAGAGACTGTTGGAATTATAGAGACTGTAAGAATTACAGAAACTGTATGAATTATACAGACTGTGGAAATTATGGAGACTGTTAGAATTGTAGAGACTGTAGGAATCACAGAGACAGTAAGAATAGTAGAGACTGTTGGAATTATAGAGACTGTGAGAATTGTAGAGATTGTAGGATTTATAATGTAGTTGTTTAGTGTGTGTAGTTGTTTGTGTAGCTGTGTATTGTTTGTGTAGGTGAGTGTAGTTGTTTTTGTAGGTGTGTGTAGATGTTTGAATAAATGTGTGTTGTATGTGTAGCTGTGTGTTGTTTGTGTGAATCTATGTAGTTATTTGTGTAGGTGTATGTAGTTGTTTTTGTAGGTGTATTTAGTTGTTGGTGTAGGTGTGTGTAGTTGTTTGTATAGGTCTGTGCTGTTTTTGTAAATAGGTTTGTGTAAATGTTTATACATTTCTGTAAAGCATGCATGCCAATGCTTGTATATATGTGTTTTGTTGTTTGTGTAGATGTGTGTAGATGTTTGTGTAAATGTGTGTAGTTGTTTAGTAGTGGGCTTAAACAGAACCTTGTGGCTGTTGTGTGATTCCAGTGTAGTGGCCTGTGATAAGATCTACTATAGGGGCCAAATCTGTCTTGTCCAGTCTGTGTTGAGAATAAATAATTGGAGTAAATGCTACAGTGTGTTTTATTACTTTACAAAAGACAAAGCAAAGTTTGTTTGTGATCAATGTGTTTTGTTCTGTCAAAACTGAGGGTATTTTGGAATTTGTTTAGATAGACATACAGTAGCTACACAACTACACAAACATTTACACAAACAACTACACAAATCTTCACATACACCTATATGCATCTACACAAACAACTAAATACATCTACTGAAACATCTACACACATCTACAGAAATAACTACACACATATACAGAAACAACTACACACATCTACACAAACAATTACACACATCTAAACAAACAACTACACACATCTACATAAACAATGACTCACATCTACATAAACAACTACACACATATACATAAACAAAGACACACATCTACACAAACAACTACACACATCAACATAAACAATGACACAAATCTACATAAACACCTACACACATCTACACCAAAAATGACACACATCTTCACAACTACACACAACTACACACACCTACTCAAAAAACAACACACACCTACACTAACAAAAAATAAACAATGAAACTGAAACACCTGTCATTTTAGTGTGGGAGGTTTCATGGCTAAATTGGACAAGCCTGGTAGACAATCTTCATTAATTGCACATTGCACCAGTAAGAGCAGA
>JAOUQT010000013.1:9676232-9686514 GCA_025769995.1 Xyliphius kryptos | reverse complement strand
CAATGTGCAATTAATGAAGATTGGCCACCAGGCTTGTCCAATTTAGCCATAAAACCTTCCACACTAAAATGACAGGTTTTTCAGTTTCATTGTCTAACCCCTGTAGATAGTCAGTGGTTTTACTTATAGTCACTTGTGTGTACAGATATTCGGTCGTGTTTAAAGATATTCAGTGGTGTTTACAGATAGACAGTTGTGTTACACATAGTCACTGGTGTTTACAGATAGTCACTGGTGATTACAGATAGTCAATGGTGTTTACAGATAGTCAGTGGTCTAACATAGTCAGTGGTGTTACATATAGTCAGAGATTTTACTGACAGTCAATAGTACTACTGACAGTCAGTGGTGTTAGAGATAGTCAGTTGGTTTTACTTATAGTCACTCGTGTTTACAGATATTCGGTGGTTTTTACTCATAGTCAATTGTGTTACTGATAGTCAGTGATGTTACCAATAGTCAGTGGTGTTTACAGATAGTCAGTGGTGTTTACAAATAGTCAGTGGTCTTAATTAGTCAGTGGTGTTACATATAGTCAGTGATTTTTACTGACAGTCAATGGTGCTACTGACAGTCAGTGGTGTTGTGGATAGTCAGTGATGTTACTGATAGTCAGTGGTGTTTATAGATAGTCAGTGCTTTTACTTATAGTCACTTGTGTTTACAGATATTCTGTGGTTTTTACAGATAGTCAGTGGTGTTTACAGATAGTCAGTGGTGTTACTGATAGTCACTTGGGTTTACAGATTGTCAGTGGTATTGCAGATAGTCAGTCATTTTACTTATATTCAGTGGTGTTACTGATAGTCAGTGGTGTTTACAGATAGTCAGTAGTTTTACTTATAGTCACGTGTGTACAGATAGTCTGTGGTGGTAGAGCTATTCAGTGTTTTTTAGAGATAGTCACTGGTGTTTACAGATAGTCTGTGGGGTGTACATATATTAAGTGACATTACATATAGTGGTGTTACTGATGTGTCTTATAATTTTACACACACACAAACATACCAGCACACATGCACTTAACAGACACACACACACACACGTACACACATATCAGCCTGTTATAGCTATAATGTGTTGTGTAGTAATAACTCACACTGTGTTTAATCAGAGAATTAAAGTTTTGTTTAAACCTTAATGAAAAATAAAATTTTAATTATTGCTACTGCTTCAAAAGTACTGAGAACCATGACTATGCACACACACAAACACACACACAGAGCCACAACACTGGTTTTAATTTAGCCCGCGGCCGGAAAACACACTTCTGCGTTTATTTATTTGTGGGTAAAAGTGCTGAGTCTCTGCTGTTGGAGAATCTTTCATTACGTGGAGGGAGGAAACATACATTTAAGTGTGTGTGTATATGTGTGTATATGTGTCTGTGTGGTCAGTGGCTTGGCATGTGATTGGAATGTGCTACACACAGTCAGTGGCTTTGGATTGAGAAATAGCGGCATGTGAGATTTGTGTGTGTGTGTCTTTGTGTGTATGTCTGCAGGGGTATACGTGCATGTGTGTCTGCAGTTATGTGTGTTTGGGTGCTTTAAAACTTTATGTAAAATACTGTAAGGCTCAGTACCAGGTGAACTAAAATGTAGCTAAAATGTTTGACCATTATTTAAATAAAACACAGGATATGATTTAATTTCACTAAAACACATTAAATAAACTACAAATCATTTAATTTAGGAATTAATTTTCATATTGTATACTTCTTGTATATTTATGACTGTTGTCATATTTATAGTTAATGCACAATGGTTTAATGGATAGGGTTGAGGGCTGGGGACAAAGAAGTTTGATTCCCAAGTCATGGCTGAATTGCTATGAACAAGGCACCCAACCCCCAACTGCTCCCTGTCTGCCCCAATGGGGGGGCAGCACACTCCTCTGGGTGTTCCAAGTGCACCCTTGGATGGGCTAAAAGCAGAAAAAGAATGAAAATTATTATTATTATTTTTTTTTTATTTAAAAATGATTTTAGCCTAATGTTATTGTATGCAATTTTAACCAATCAAAATATTGTTCCCAAACCCAATGCTACTAAAACCAACCAGAAAGTGAATCCTGCCCCAATGCTATTATAACCAATCAAAAAATTTTCTGCATGTACATGTAGTACAGCTTTGTTTCCCTTGCTAGGGAGTCGCCTCAGTATCAAGCACACTCCAGTGGGTACAAAAATGGCTAGCTGAGGAGGAGTTAAATAAACAGAAGGCCATCGAGGCAATGAAAGAGACACCGATCTCCGCAACTGTCCTCAAAGCCGGTGCCACTGGTTGCCACTGCCGTCCCAATCCACCTCCCAGGAGTTATTCAGAATGCTACAATGATGAAACACCCAAAGGAATCTCTGGGTTACTCCTGTGCTGCTGTGAGCAACATACCCATGTTCCTGTGCTGCAGTGTGCTATCATCCAACATACCCATGTTCCTGTGCTACAGCCTGTGAAGGTTCAACATACCCTTCTTAATTTTGCTGCGCAGTGCTACAGCCCAGTCTGCCAAAGTTACATAACTAAAGCAAGTTATGGTGCTGCACAACGCCATGGTTTTGCGCACCAAAGTACCCCTTGATGCAGGATAGCACAGTTCAGTGTGTACAGAAAAAGGGAGACTAAACTTCCAATAATAGCAAGATTAGGAGCTTGACTAGGTAAGCTAACATGCTATTGTTGGCTAGATAACCCTAGATAAAATAACCTCATACCTACATGCTACTTTTTTTTCCCGATTTATACCTTATGCGAAAGCAATAGATACCTAGAAAAAGTCACAAAATGAATGTGGGGGAAAGTTAGGGATCAATAGCTTCTAACCAAGACTCCAGATGGATCCAAGAAATGCAAGGGCGGGTGGGAAACTGAGAAAGCTGCTGGAAGCCTTACATGAACTGACCATCTCAGTGCTATGTCTTTCATTTAAGATACCCACCATTTTGATTACTTGAAACATCAGAACTATTAAGAAGTAAGTTTATTCATTCGTTCGTTTTCTTCCGCTTAATCCACATGGGCCCCAGGCTAGCCTATGCCCACCTGGCAACTCTGGGTGCAAGGGCAAGAACAACCCTATACAGGGAGCCAATCCAGTGTAGAGCACACACACAGTCACACACACATTTTCACACTTAGGGGCAATTTAGAGACACTAATTAACCTAAATGCATATCTCTGGAATGCATATCTCTGGATGAAACTAGAGTACCCAGAGAAAACCTGTGCAAACACAGGGAGAAGCTCTAATTTGTTTAAAAAAAAAAGAAGAAACAAGATCTGTGAATTTAAAATTACTTTACCAGAAAGTTTCTCTTCCATGGATAAATAAACTTAAACTCTGCTTTAACCAACCAAGTTGGGCCATGTTCCAAAATCAGCACAATGCAGAGAACTTTTTCCTTCCCTAACACACCTGACTCCATTTTGCATCTTGTTAACATACACACACACACACAAGTCGGTGCAAGTGATAGCATGTACATTTCATGCTGCTGGCTGACATGTGTACAACAGACTGGAGAAATACGATGAACAAACCGGGACACGTTCTGATCCAGAAACAACATAGAGGGGAGAAGATCTGACTCTTCCCTTCTGTTCAGGTCCCTTCACTTTTCAGCACTCAGACTGAAGCGAGATCTGGCTAAGGATCACTGCTTTCATCCTCAGCCAGGAAATCAGCCAAGCTCAAACCGTTCAGCCATATGAAAGCCATTAACGCAACACACACATACACACACACAAAAACAGCGCATGGGGAATGCATTGACAACTTTCACATCCTAATTTATTATAAAATCAGTTACATTTGATATATATGTATTAAATGATTTAAAAACACCAAATGTGGTCAAAATATTAATGATAAATTTATATATTTTATAAATGCATTCTTTCAATTTCATCCACTGCTTTAGTACTTCTTCATACTGCTGTAACCTTTAGAGGGCACAGAATCCACACCAAATCTGACATCACGAATCAAAAACTAATTACAGCACATAATACTCCTCAAAAATGAATTCCTGCCCCAATTGTCATGTCTGCAGCCTCTAGAGGTCGCCAGAGAACCAAGACTTCAAGTCAAATTAAGAAGACTCAGCCATGTGAGCTTTGTTTTGTTATTGCCAAGACCTTCCAGCCTAATTTGTGTTGATTAGCAGCATTCTGCTCTCCAGTACTGCTTTATAATCAGCAGTTTGCCTGGATCTCTTGCCGTACTCATGTGGAACTGTAACTATGGACTGTGCTCTATGTCTTTTGCCATGTTTTTGACATTAACTTGCTCCCTTGATATCCAAAAATACTTTAATGGTCATTGTTGTGTGCTACTTCAGTTTACCTGAAATTTATTCGTGTGCTTCTGGAAAGTCAAAGCGTTCCGTGTTACTCTAATTTTGATTAGTACATTTGTTGACTCTGTCCTAACCAGTTCTGTTTACCAATGCTTTTTTCTGTTTCTATTATTTTCCAGAACACCAAGATCCAGAGTGTTGGAAAAAACCTATGCCCAACTATATGTTTACCTTTTAAGTGTGTGCCATTTTGTTTCATTGTTTGCCATTTTGTTTTGTTCCCACACTCCGCGTATTTAAGTTGTTTGTTCTGTGTGAACAAAAAACTTCTCTTGTCTCCTTTTTAATCCATGTGGGGGTCATTACACCAATGATATAAAAGAAATGAAAATGTTGTTCCTGTCCTTACTGATACTGTAACCAAACAAAAGGGAGTTCCCTTCCCAATGATAATCAGTGCAAAACTGAGCAGTTTTCAACCTAAAACCCCATATTAACTATGGAATATGTTGCAGTGTTTGTGATGCTAGCCAAATATACTGTAGAAGATTTAATAATTAACGTGTGATAAAAATAACAGGTCTATAAGTGATCATGGAGGTTTTAATAAAACTGCGTATGAATAAAGATTAAGTTGTGTTGTTATGAAGAGTAGCTACAATCCCTGCCTCTGATATCTACAGGCTCTAGTTTCAAGTATAACAGATCAACTCTTTAATACGAGCTAAGCCACTGTTACTAATCACACCATTAAGGCTACTGTAATTAGGCAAAAAGTAGTATGTGACCTTAATTGTAATCAAAAGGTAGTTCTTGCACCTGGTCAAGGAAAGGTATTTCCTTCACTTAATGCTATTGTACTGTACACTAGGAAACTCTAGTGGATTTGATGCTTTATTGAAAAATGTGTCTATCTAAATTGTGTCAAAATGTATGTGTGCGAGACCTGAAGTGACATTTATAAAATATAATAATAGTGCATTAAATAATAAGATTCATGATTACAATCTTGAAGGTTACAAAAATAGGAAATTCTATGCAAATGCTAACATCTGTGGCTGCTAATGAACACTTGCCAGTTTCTAATAGGGAACAAAAGTGCTCTTCGTTCTGCTGTGGCTTTGGCAAAAACATACACGCTACTCTCAAGGAAAACTCTTACCATTTGAAGCTTTCAGCAGAAACCATATAAAAAGGGAACACTACAGGCTGGGGTGGATAGGAGGGGGGAAGGAAAGAGAGGATAAAAAATTAAAGGAAAGGAAGAATGCTGCCTAAGCAGATGACTAAATGTGTTCTGAGAAGGAGCTGACATGAGCTGAAACACAAGCGAGGAAATCAATCCTGTTATTAGGAGACAAGAATACTGTGTGCATCAAAAAAAACCTGTAGTCTTTATCCCAAAATTTAAAGCATGCTGAGTCAAAAGTAGTTTGTTAAGGTAGTGGCAAACTGTGTATAATTAGGAGGCTACAAAAATACTGCAGAAGTTACTTTAGATAGAGTTATAGCAGTGATTTTCTTTATAAAACATCCAGACACTTGGAAATGTGTTTCCTGGATGTTTTGATGGTGAATGTTGGTGTTTCTTCTTCTTCTTCTTCTTATTTTTTCGATCTCTCCCTTTTATCAGGGTTCGCCACAGCATGTCACAGGTGTCAGGGGTGTTTGAAGATGAATATTGGTGTTTGATTGAGAATGTTGGTGCTTGATGGTGAATGATTGTGTTTCATGGTGAATGTTGGTGTCTGATAGACAATGTTGGTATTTGATGATGAATGTTTGTGTTTGATGGTGAATGTTTGTGTTTGATGGTGAATGGTGCTTTTTGATGGAGAATGTTGGCATGTGATGGTGAATGTTGGTGTTTAAAGAATAATGTTGGTGTTTGATGATGAATGTTGGTGTTTGATAGAGAATGTTGGTATTTGATGGTGAACGAGGGTGAATGTTGGTGTTTGATGAAGAATGTTGGCATTTGATAGATAATGTTGCCAATTGGTGATGAATTTTGTTGTTTGATGGACAATGTTGGTGTTTTAAGGATAATGTTGGTATTTGATGGTGAATAAGAGTAAATGTTGGTGTTTGATAAATGTTGGTGTGCGATGATGAATTTTGTTGTTTTATGATTCATGTTGGTGTTTGATGATTAATGTTGGTGTTTGATAATAAATGGGGGGTGTTTGATAGTTGAATGTTAGTGTATAATGCAGAATGTTGGTGTTTTATGTAGAATCTTGATGTTTGATGGAGAATGTTTGTTTTTTATGAATGTTGGCGTTTGATGGAGAATGTTGATGTTTGATGAAGAATGTTGGTGTGTGATGAAGAATGTTGGTGTGTGATGAAGAATGTTGATGTTAGATGAAGAATGTTGGTGTTTGATGATAAATGTTGGTGTCTGATGATTTATGTTGATGTTTAAAGGAAAATGTTGGTGTTTGATGGAGAATGTTGGTGTTTGATGGTGAATGTTTGTGTGTGAAGGAGGATGATGTTGGTGTTTGATAGAGAATGTTGCTGTGTTATACAGAATGTTGGTGTTTGATGGTGAAGATTGATAAGTAATGGGCAATGTTGATGTTTGATGATGAATGTTGGTGTGTGATGGTAAACGTTGCTGTTAGAGAATGTACAGGACATTAGCTTTAGCATTAGCTAGACTGTATGTGTGCAACTGGTGTGAAATTCTTTCACAGTGTTTCAGTTGTTTGTCATTTTTTCTACTCCTCCCTCTCTCATGTTATAAAAAGGCTTCAAGGTCTTAAACATACCACAGAGGAAGTGTGTGAGTGCCCAAGGCCCTGTGTCCTGTGTGTAATGAGATGTTAGATTCAGTATCGGTGTAATTACATAGAGGAGTTGTGTAACAAACCAAAAAAAGCTTCATAAAAAACTGCATCCCATCAGAAGACACTTGACAGTTAATCAAAAATTTCTATGACACACACATCTGTTTGCAGCTATGTGGTTAGTGTATAGCAGTAACTTTCTGTTATCAAAGACCAACAAAAAGCTACAAAGATGATATTAAATATAAATTGTTTGTTATTTAATGTTGAAATAATCTGAAACCATGAATCTTATTTACACTGATCTTATTTATTTTAACAATTTATGAATATATTTTTTAAATAAATAATTATTTAAATTATTTATATAAATACATTTTACCAGCAAATATTATTTTATTACAAATTTAATTTACATTTACATATAAACATGATGTTTTGTTTTTCCTTTTGATTTTTCCCTATTGCCCAGTGTATTAATTGAATTGAATTTAATCACCTTGGTTTACAAATCCAATTCCAAAAAAATTGGGACAAAGTACAAGTTGTAAATAAAAAATGGAACGCAATTCCTGGATGGGAGAATATGTTGCTCTGGAACCTGGATATACCTGTCAGCATTGATGGTGTCCTTCCATATGTGTAAGCTTCCCATGCCCCATGCACTAATGCAACCCCATACCATCAGAGATGCAGCAACTTGGGTCGTTCTTCTCTTTTTTAGTCCTAATAGTGTCCCTAATTTCCATAAAGAACTTCAAATTTTGATCGTCTGACCACAGAACAGTTTTCCAATTTGCCACAGTCCATTTTAAATGAGCCTTGACCCAGAGAAGACGTCTGCGCTTCTGGATCTTCTTTAGATACGGCTTCTCCTTTGAACTATAGAGATTTACTTGGCAACAGCGGATGTCACAGTGAATTGTGTTTACAGATAATGTTCTCTGGAAATATTCCTGAGCACATTTTGTGATTTCCAATACAGAAGCATGCCTGTATGTGATGCTGTGCCGTCTAAAGAAACAAAGATCACAGACACCCAGTATGGTTTTCCGGCTTTGAGCAAACCTTTGATTTGTTCATTCTGCGTGTGTTTGAGAATTCTTATTTGGACAATTGTATTTTACAAATAAACTGCAATTTCTACCTTATAAATTGAATATTCCATATAAATAAATACATTTCTTCTCAGTCTTATTATTCTTCCTGTTACCATTATTATTATTTATTGTTGTTCTTGCTTCGCACTTCCTACTTCCCTGCGCAAGTTCCGAGAGAAGTTAATACAAATTGACCAATTGAGCTATGTTTTTTCCTCCTGCTATTTTGGGTCACAACCGGTTATACCAGGTGCACTGCCGGACCATGCCACATACACACACAAGAACACGCACACAGTTGTGTCCTTATATAATTATGTGTACATTCTGTTGACAATTATTTGAGCTAGCTCTATTACCCAAAAATATCATATAAATATTTCTATTTCACACACACAAACCCCTTTTCCAATCTATTGGCCCCATGAGTGTAAAATAAATGGGGTGTTAGAAAGGAATTCTTGATGATCCACCCGCTGTAACTGTAAAAAAAGCTAGATTTTACACACACACAGAAACCTAAGAGTGCTGAGCATTCTTGTGGTCAGAGAAAGGAAATGTCAGCCCACAGCACTGATCTGGTGGTCTGCACTATTAAAGCTTACTCAGTAGGTGTGTATGTGTGATATTGTGTGTGTGTAGGTGGTCTATGTGTAACTCCATTTGTAATGTGCTTTTAAGAAGCACTAACATTTACTCAGCACGTGACTCAGTGCATTAATAAGAACAATACATATTCACAAGATTCTGCACATCTGTGTGTTTTTCGCGTGTGTGTGAGATTCAAAGTCGAGTTACACTTCTGGAATTACATTAAGTTAAATATTACAGTGCAGCACGGTGGAGCAGTGGATAGTGCTGTGGCTTGCAGCAAAAAGATCCCTGGATCAAGTCCCAGGTCGGGCAACTCTGGAAATTTCTGTGTAGGGTTTGCATGTTTTCCCTTTGTTCGCGTGGGTTTTCCGGGTCCTTCAGCTTCCTCACTCATACCAAAGACATGCATGATAGGTTAATTGGTGTCTCTAAATTGCCCATTATTGTGTGAATGTGTGTGCCCGATGATTGATTGGCAACCTGTATATAGTTACACTTAATACTTTGAAATAAAAACAGATTTTGCATAATTTCAAGTTTAGGAATGGCCACTTTCCAACATGACCACTAACAAACAAACAGTGCAAGGTCCATAAATATACGAATGAGCATGTTTGGTGACTAAGAGAGTTGCCATACCATGCAGAAACCTGACATTTCTGTTGTTCGTTCATTTTCTTCCACTTAATCAACCTAGCAACTCTGGGAGCAAGGGCAAAAACAATACTAGAGAGGGTGCCAATCCATCGTAAGAAACACATACAGTCTCACACATTCAAACACTGCTGGCTAATTTAGAGACACCAATTATCCTAGAATGCATGTCTTTGGAATGCAAGAGAAAACCAGAATACCCAGCACAAACATGGATAAAACATGTAAACTCCACACAGAAATTTTTCTTTCTTGCCTTTCTTGCTGTGATGCAACAGCACAAAACACTGCACCACCGTGTCAGTAATTTACAAAAACTGTATAGCAGATATTTAAAAAAATTGGAATCACAATCTTTTGCACTCGGGTGCAGTTAGCAATCACATTACATGTGTACCAGGGCGCCAGACCTCGGTATGGTATAGAGCACACACTAGTCAAACAAACTGCACTTTGCAGTTCAAACGTACCCGGGTGTAGCACAGTTCATCAAGCGTGAGTTTACCCTATGTCCATTTTAAGATTTGTTTCAGGGCAGCACGGCGGCACAGGGGGTGTTGCTTTCGCCTCACAGCAAGAAGGACCCATGTTTAATCCCTAAGTGTTGTAAATCTGGAAAATTCTGTGTGGAGTTTGTTTGGAGTCTGTTGTTTGAGTTAAAAGCCTGTGGAGGGATTTGTGAGACAAAATAATAACACTCTTAAAAAAATGTGTGAGTTGTTGTGTTAATGTATGTGTTGTGTTGGAATGTGTGTTGTGTTAGAACATGTGTGGTGTGTGTGTTGTGTTAATATGTGTATTGTGTTAGTGTGTGTGTGTGTGTGTGTGTGTTGTATTTG
>JAOUQT010000013.1:9581047-9592049 GCA_025769995.1 Xyliphius kryptos | reverse complement strand
AAAGGAGACAGTATTCGCTACAAGTGCCCAACACACCAATTACCCTTAGAGCTGACACGAGATTAGGAAGCTCAAGCTTACCCTATAACATGATGGACATTTCACGTGTACTTTAATATGAAAAAATTCACATTAATAAACTCAAAACACGTTGACAGTAAATATAGATGCAGAATTAACAGGAAGGATTTTAGGGAAGAGTAGAGAAGGGAAGAAGGCGTTGACCAAATTAAGATGCATGAATGTGGGCGGGACTTCCAGGTTCTTAACTTTCTTATTTAATACACCCGTCAATCATTTGAAGATAAACGGAAGGAAAAATTCTATAGAGATCACGTGTTTAAAACTGAATGGAAACATGGATTGTCTTGACCTCTTTAATCTCTCTAATGACTTTTGGCAAAACTATAGGAAGTGCATTTTCTTATCTTTCGGCTTTTGATGCCTTTCCTGGTGCAAGCTTAACTCTTTCTGGCTTTGGCTTGGACAATTTGGCATCTTCAAATCACCTAGCATGCATCTTTGGATTGTGGGGGAACCGGAGAACCCAGATGAAAATACATACTCACACAGAAATTTCCCAAGTCACCCCATCTAGGGATCAAACCCAAGACAGCATATCTGTCAAAACCAAGGAATGTTTCAGAAACAAAAGGAGGAGAAAAAGCTGCATAATACATTATGCCTAGTCACATCACTAATAAAGATCGGATAAAGCCATGCACCATAACAGATTTGAAAAAATCTGCACAAGACTTCATTAGTAATTCATTCATTTTCTTAAGCTTAATCCAAACATGTTAGCTGGCCACCTCATGCCCACCGGGCAACTTTTAGAAGGACAAGAACAACCCTAGACAGGGTCGAATTCAACTTGGGGACATACACACGCATTCACACTAATTGCTAATTTAAAGACAACAATTAACCTAACGTACATATGTTAAAAATGTGGGAAGACCCGGAGAACCTGGAGAAAACTCGCGCAAACACGAGAACATGCAAACTCCATACAGAAATTTTCCATGTCGCCCCACACGGGTGGGGCAGTGAAGTGACTGCAGTACCCACTGAGCCACCCGACCATTATTTAACTTGTATAAACCTGTTCTAAAATAGACCCAAACAACTCAAAATTAATGTATACGAACAGCAAAAAAATTAGTAAATGCTATAAAAAAAATAAATAAAAAAAAACACCAAACATTCTGCAAGAACCATAAGATAAATATATTAATCTCTGGGAAAGAAGAAAGCACAGTAAATATATGATGGGTGGTATACAATAAAGACGTTCCTTTAGGAAATAAAAAAAAATGTCCACATGACCACACAAATATATTTTATTTAATAGTAATAAAAGAAAAACTTATTTTAACGGCTTATTTTAAAATAATAACGGTAAACAACTGTCAACAATTCCTCTTAAGAACAGTTAAGAACTGATAAAGTTCTTAAGTAGAGTCCACACTAGGTCTCACATGTGCATCTGTATATGTGCATGTTCCCGGTTTTATTCAGTGCTCCTTTAGCTGGTCCTCCTCCTCCAGTTTGCGGATCTCCTCCTTCAGGAAGTTTATATTTTCTCTAGAGGCTTTTAGTTTCTCCTTCAGCTCTGTGATCTCCAGACTAGTTTTCTTCTTTGCTACCTCCAGTTTCTCCCGCGTTCGCAACTCTAGCTCTGCGACTAACACACAAAAAAACACACACACAGTGAACTGTGTTCAAAACACCTCTCTGACCATGAACGAGTGCGTAAGGTTGCACTCACACTCCGTCTCGTGTTTATAGGCCCCGAGTGTCAGCTGTCTCGTGGTGTTTAACAGCTGCTGCATCATTGCTGTTGGATCCTGGAAGATCTACATATCATAACACTCATTTTATCTCATCATAATACCCGTGATAAATGATATACAACATGTACGTGAAGTCTTATTAGGGGGCGTGGCCTAATTAAGGTCATACCATTTCATCATAGAACTCCGAGACGACAGTCTTCTTGGGCATGGCGCTGGAGTCAGACTGAAAAAGCTTCAGCAGATGATACAGAGTCACCTGAGATACACAGAATACCAGAACTTTAAACTCTAGAAGCTACATTACTTAGTGCTAAAGATTCTTGTTTAAACAAGTTTAAAAAAAATCTCCTTTTAATTTTAAAATATTCTAAAAATGCAGTCCAAAAACAAAGTCCATATTAACTAGCCCCTCCTGATTCTGTTTTAATGGGCGATTAACTATAAATCGCATTTATCAGGGATTCCACCTCACTCTGTCCTCTTCATCTTTTCTTCACACCAACTACCTGTATATCTACATTGACCACATCCATATATCTCCTCTTTGGTCTTCCTCTCCATCTCCTACCTGGCAACTCCATCTCTAACATCCTCCTACCAATATATCCACTGTCCCTCCTCTGTACATGTCCAAACCATCTCAGTCTGACCTTTGGGTACAACAGAATCTTTGGGGCCTGTTTTAAGTGATTCTGTGAAACGGGTGACCAAAATTACAGAACCTAAGAAACGCTAGACAGGAAGTGAGTGCAGGAAATTTCATATGCAATGGGAAAATTATCACTTTCAGTGAAGTCAAGGAGATGTGTCTCTGTATGTATATATTAGAAACATTTAGATACTTAAAGGGGCAGTCGTATGGCTTGTGGTCAAAGATTCTCAATACCAGCTGAAGTGTCCTTGGACAAGGGACCTAACCCCAGGTTGCTCCCCAGGCACTGTGGAGGCTGCTCACTGCTCTAGGCACGTATGCGTTTCACTTCACTGATGGGTTAAATGCAGAGAACCAATTCCGCTGTGTGTAAGAATAGCGACAAATAGATCTCTTTCAAACTGTAGTGAGTAGACCCATATGCACCCTCAAAAATAGGTTGCTCACAACTGATCTACAGTGAAAGAGTACCAATCAGGATCTGAAGAGTATTTAAACAAAAAAAGTACTTAAACAATATCCAAATAGTACCTAAACAGTACCTGAAATAGTAAAGTACCTAAACTATATTAAAACTGCACTTGAAGAGTACCCAAGATGGAATAAAGACAATCAGACAATGCCTAAAAGTAAGAGTATCTAAACACAACCTAAACAGTGTCTACAATAGAGTACCTAACAGTGTGTGTGTTACTCACAGGTCTCTCATTGGGGTCAATGAAGAAAATCTTAATGATGATCTCAAACTCTCCCCATCCTGTTTCTGTAATCTCATATGGCGGCTTTGTCACCACTGTACGCCACACACACATACACACTTATCAGCTATATCTTGTATTTGTTGGGTGAATCTTGGTGGCATTGGTGTTGTGGTATATTTACCTTACCTCGTAAAGGATTTCCATAACTCTCGTGTAGTTTGAATTGGATCTTCTTGACGTAAGCGGACATGTCCTGTGGAGGAACACAGTGAGGGTGTTTTTACGGTTTTGTTTGTGTTTACATTAACCTGTGTTCACTCTAAGATCTGGCAACATAACATTACCTCATTTCTGTAGGGTTTAACATAAACAGTCCACTGGTGTGTGTGTCCATCTTCTTCACGCTTCTTACCAAAATAACGAGCTACGTTACCAAACACAATGGGCTTCACCACAGTCACACCCTTCAGATAAACACAACATAATAAGCTTCCATTTCTATTATACATATCATTTATTCATTCTACCCAAAAAAACACACATCACAGCATGTATAAATAGTGTACATCTTTCACCTCAGACTGAAAACATTCAGCTTTTTATTTAATATTTAAAATAAATTTTTACTTTATTTTATGAAAACATAAGGCTTTTTTTTACTTTGTTTTATTTTATTGTTTTAAATGATTACACATTTTTTATTACACGATTTTTATTTTATTGGTTTATTTTATTTTGAACACATTAGGGTTTTTTTATTTTGTTTTTATCTTATTGTATTTTTATTTTATTTATTCATTTTATTTTAACCTTAATGTAACCTTTTATTTTAACCACCAAGAGTTAGCCGAAGGAAACCGACGTGAAAACGGGTAGAACATGCAATATGATTACCGACGCAACACAATGAAAACACTCAAGGAAATCGCGTTTTATACAACTCTAGCCGAACACAACTCTCTCGGCTTCCGTAAGTTTTCAACAGCGCGCTAATACGTGTATGCTAAGCTAAATATATCATTTCGAAATTACATCTCATATAAATAAACATTAAACCCGGAGTCATATGTAAAAATAATTAATTAATGTTCATTATTGTCGCACACCTTCATACGGCCTCCAGAATCCGGACCAAATTCAGACATCCTCTTAAACATAGTACAGAGACACTCTTAAATCCGGATTGTTTTTACAGATAAATGTGTGTATGAAACGTGTAAAACTGCCATGGAGCGCTAACGGATATTCACTTTATTATACTACACTGAGAGTAATTAATGAAATCTGCTACCCGAGACCACACACGGTATAAGATTGAGAGAGGAGAGGACTTCTTCTTCTTTTGTTTTTAATGGCGGTTGGCAACTAACTATTGGTGCATTACCGCCATCACCTGGACTGCTCCGGCGTCTGCTAAATACTGCAAATGAGTATGGAGTCATGCGATTATATATGTTACTATATTCTTTACTGAAAAATGAAATTAAAATAAAAATGAAAACAAAATACTTCTGACTCTTTCTTCAATATTTAAATTACATTCAGTCTACTCTTGTTTTTTATTTTATTTTCCAGTCTATTTTATGTTGTCTGTAGCTAGCACAGTGAAGAATTACACACGATTACAGTTCTGTATTATTCTGGACTATTACAGTTTCCACAGTTACCATTTCATGCTTCTTAATTAATGCCAATGTACTATGGCTAAATCTCATTCTCAATAATATCTCCTCTTCTCGGTTTCCTCTGCTTGTTTCCTGCCTTCCCACTCTTTTTTAAATACTTCAGTTTGTGTTGTCTGCCATATCCTTTGCCACTCTTCTTTAATTTTCTGTTAATTTTGGCTTTACTGTATTTCACCCTCTATGTTCTCTTTTCCTGACACTTGCTTTGCTTTTGTGTCTGCCTTCTCATTCTGTTACTCCTGTGTGAGCTGGAAGCCAATTGAGTTTAATTGTTATCTCAGATTTCACTGCATTTGTAACTAACCATCTTATTTCCCATACAATATCTAATCCTGATTCAACCTGGGATGAACTAATGCTAACCAATGCTGAGCTCGAGTCTGATGCTGTAAGAACCTTCTTTGCTCTTATAAGCTACCCATGTCACCATCTGTCTTATTGCCACCAACTCTGCCGTATATACTGCAAACTCACCATTTATTCTTTGTGAATAAACTACCTGGTATGACATATGCTATTCATATTCTTCTATCTGACATTTTTGATGCATCCGTATAAATTATTACATGATTTTTACATTTATTCCTAATATAATCAGTAATACAATATTTGTTTCTTACATGTTCTTGTTTTCCATTTAACAGGGTGCAGTAAGTTGTCATTTCTGTTTGTAACCAGGGAGGAATAATTGAATATGCTACAGTTAGACTTATTTCTAAAACTTTTTATTTCAATAGTCATCTAATTTATTGTTCATCCATAACCTCTTTTCCTTTTTTATTCTTTCTTTCCTGACCTAACTGGTTACTTCTAAGATGCAGTGGCATTTCTCTCATCTCTACTTGGACTGCCCCACAGCATGATCTTAATGATTTATTTTGCATTAAGTCTAACATATGTTAATAGACTTTTATATGCAGAGCGTACACCATACATCCAAAGTCAACACGGATCTAATGAGCCCTGTGTAGATAGATTTTAAAGCAATTCTACTTGCACCCCACTCAACACCTCACAGACATATCATATTTAATAAATTTTCCTCTTATCAATTATGCTTTAAAAATATGTTTAGGAGAAAACTATTGTTTTTGTTTTATCTATTGATATTCTAAGACCCCACTTTAGTGACCAGTCTTGTATGTTATTAACTGCTTGTTGCATCTTGTTTGCAACAAATCCTATATTTCTCCCTTGTCTGCGAACAATGCAACATTAAACGTATTTCCTACATCTTTAAAAATGTCATTTTTCATCACTGACAATAGTAATGGGTTAACAATAATTTATTGCGAAACACCGATTTCAACTTCATAGTCTCTACTATATTCTTCATTTACTTTAACTCTTATTGTTCTTTCTGTTAAAAATTCTCTCACTCACTGATCCATTCGTCCATTTATTCCTATTTGGTTTAGTTTAATTAATATACCTTCCCTCCATAACATGTCATATGCCATTTCTATGTCAAAAACACAGCTATCAGTGACTCTTTATTCTTATGTTGCCTTCAATGCCTATTATTGGATCTAGCGTGCTCCTCCCTCTACGAAACCCACTTTGATACTGTTGCAGTACTCTGTTTAGTCCAGTATACCAACCTGTAATTTATCTCAATTTTTTCTGCACTTTTCTCCATTGTTTTACCGATTTGGGATTTTAAAGCTATAGGTCTATAACTACTTGGGTCTTTTCCTGATTTTATAATTGGAATTATGATTGATTTCTTCCATGTCCTAGGGATGCGGCCCTCTTTCCATACTCTTTTATAGAGATTTATTATTACATCCTTACCTTGCTACTTAAGTTTTCCAGCATACAATAACACATCTCATCTTTCTCTGGGGATTATTTGCCTAATTTTGTAGTGCGCAGTTCAGTTCATCTATTATAAAAGCCACGTTCTTTCAGCTTTTTCCTTATTTCTGGTAATTATATTCTCCTCCTCTATTACTACTGGGAATTAATACTCCATACCATTCTCTTTCATTTTTTAAATCATATTCTATACCTTTTCTCCTGACATTGTTCTCCCCATCGACTCACAGAATTTCTGCCAGTGTTCATTTTTAGAATTCCTCATTTTTTTGGGCCCTCTTATGTTCAGTTAGTTTTTTTTTTAAACTTTAAATGCCTTGTTTCTATTTATTACCATGTTCTTACACCATATGACTTTTATTTACTTTCTTACATTTGGTTTTTGGGATGGCCACTTCTGCAGCACACGCTATACCCAAACTAATTTACATAAATGTCTTTTCAATTTCCTGCCTACTTTCTATACTTAGTAACAGTCTTTCACTCATCTCTAAATTTATTCCAATCTGCTTTATTTAGGATTCATTTTCTTCTCGAGTTACAGGATTAAACTTTACTTATATTCCTATATTCATTCTTATAAGGTAGTGATCACTTCCTATGTTGCTTTTTTCAGTACCTTCCATTAACTTCTATCCGATTTTGTTTTTAATACTGTACAGAGGTCAGTTGCTGATTCAGATCCCCTTTGTTTGTTCCATCATTTAGGCGTATGAACTCTTGTTCCTCCAATAAGTCTTCATTTATATCTTCAATTATATTTTTTTTCACCCCTCTCACTCCATAGCGTAGTTTGTGCATTAAAATGACCACACCAGATCGTTTGTCTTTTCAAGTCCTTCTACATTTGCTTAATATCCTCAATTTCTAACTGTTGGCATTGATTGTAACAGTTAATTACCTGCACACTACCTTTTATAATATAACACATTTATAATAATGTATTCCATATCCTGCCTTTTCTTAATTTCCCTGTACTGAAGTCATCTTTGATCACATGCTATAACTCCTCCTCCTTTCCCTGTTTCCCAATCCCTTCTTACTAGATTACACCTTTTAATGTTAAAATCGAATCTTGGTACCAACTCCTGAATGCATATAATGTTAGGTTTATTCCTTATATTTCAATAAACCTCTTAAATTCCTGGCCATTTGCAATAATACTCCTTGCATTCGACTGTAAAATACTTAAGATCATTGCGCCTGTAAAGATGCTGTCTATGTCTGTACTTGTAACATTACTTCATTTAGCGTATCACTTACTTTTTCCCAAGACAGTCCTTTCATACAGATATTTTTCAGCTGACTCTCCCGTGTTGTCTGTGCCGAACAATTAATGATTTCTGACAGCACAAAGTTATCTTTATTCACCAACAATCTTTCTTAATTTTTCACAATTTTACACATGGATCTTTGTTTTTACTCTCATTTACCCCCTTTTTCCTAGTACCGATAAGTCTTTTGGGACTTTCTATACAGCCTCTGGGTAAATTATTGCTTGTACTGCTTTGATCCTTTGTAAGTCCTGCATGTATTTATCATACATCTCCTATATGCTGAGCTATGTTCCCTCCACAATTACAACATTGTAGTCTTGTTCCTACTTTGCACTGACTATATTCATGTTCCTCACTACATTTACTACACCTTTGTTTTCCTTTACAAACTACAGCAATGTAACCCAATCTCTGGCATTTAAAGCACCTGAGTGGTGGTGGGATATAGAGTATGACCTCATAATTTATATACTCTATAAATACCTTTTTTCGGAAGTCAATCCTCATCAAAAGTGAGTAGTATTGACAGGCTTTCAAGCATCTTTCTGTCTCTTGTAAGTATTTGGGTATCTCTTTGTTTATTTAGCTTTTTTTTTACTACATTCCATTCTTCTATGCTAACAGTTTCCTGAACCATTTCATTCACAGAGTTGTCACTTTCTTCTTCCAACTCCCGTCCACTTACAGACCAGTCATTGCTAACCATCATACACTCTGCTACATGCCATACACCTGTTGCCATTTTTTTAATGAACCAGTCGAGAAAGAGGACAGAGGTTTTTACATAAAAAAAGGTCCTGGTGTGTTCCTGTCCTTGAGCCCAGAGTTGCCGGGTGGCCACGGCTGGCCTGTGACCCCATGTGGAATAATCGGAAGAATTCAATGAATGAATGAATAGGCCTTACATAGTGTACTGTGCAAAAGTCTAAGGTCCCTATTTTGTTAAGTAGTAAATTTGTTAGAAAACTTAGTTTGAGTACTTCCCGGGCGCTATGGAGGCTGCTCACCGCTCCGGGGACCTGTGTTCACTTCACTAATGTGTGTATATACAGAACTCTGCAAAAGTCTTAGGCAACTAGACATATTTTTATGAATTTTACAATAATGAATGACAGTATACAATGATTTTATATTTACAAATATTAATTTACCAACAAAAATGATGTACATTAATAAAGGGCACATGATATTCCATAACATTATATCCTCATTTCGGATGAAAAAAAAACCAAACATAACGAATACTGCTAGGTTTTTAGAATGATCTGTCTTAGATTCTTTAAGCTGTAAAACTTACTAAATAATCTAGGTATAAAACTGTAAATAAAACACCCCAGACTGTGACTTCCTTCTATTTGGTTCTGTTTACTGTAACTTTATAGTGTTTTTAAACAATTTCATTAGAATAGAAGACATCGTTGATTTACATAACGTCTTTGTCGTGTGTCTAAATAGTTTTCACACACAGTACTGTACAGTATTTATCTGGTATGTTTTACTGAGTGTCTCACACGATTCATTTGGTATGTCACACATAATGTTGTGTGCATTGCAATATTTTGAGCAAAACTGTGCTCTTACCCTGCTAATTGAACCTTCACACTCTGCTCTTACTGGTGCAATGTTCAATTAATGAAGATTTGCCACCAGGCTTGTCCAATTTAGCCATGAAACCTCCCACACTTAAATGACAAGTGTTTCAGTTTCATTGTCAACCCCCTGTATATATCTTGATTAATGCCATCTACAGTATTTAATAACCCATGCGTGTATGATTTATAGCAGATTTTTACTACAATCTAGCTCTGTTCTACAAACATTCATTCATTCATTTTCTATACATGCTTAATCCTAGTTAAGGGTCACGGGGGAAGCCGGTGCGCACCACAGGAGCAACCACAGACAGGGCGCCAAGCCATCATAGGATTACACAATCACACACACATTCATACACTTACGGGCAATTTAGACACACCAATCATGTATGTCCTTGGAATGCGGTTGAAACCCGGAGAAAACCTACGCGAACACGGAGAGTACATGCAAACGCCACAAAGAAATTTCCCAAATTTCCAACCAGTTTTACAAACAAACGCTGAGAAAAGAATAGAAAATACCCATGTATTTCTGATTGCACGCTTTTATTTTAAGACATTATGGTGTTCATGTGGAGTAAAAAGATGGAGAGTTGGGATGTTTGTTGTCTTAAAAATATGGTGATGATCAGAATACATGAGATAAAATAGAAAAGAGAAAAAAAATAAAAGATGTTGTCTCATTTTTATTAGATTTGTATTGTAACTTGTTAAAACATGACAGACAGAGGAAGACAATCCCTGTACTGTGATATGGCATATGTAAATAATGTCTATCGGCTATATACAGTACACAAAACACTCTGGACAGTAAACACACACTTTGTTCTTATTAAAAATGTAAAAAAGCGTTTTGTTTGGCATCGTAACTGAGGGCAGTCTGAGTGTCAGTAAACATTACACAATACTTCTGACTGTTATTGTTACTGCAGTATGTAAATGACTGTGTAATATACCATGGGTTAAGAGATTCCTGGTTTAGAAAACGTGATAAAATATAAAATGATAGCTTCAGTCAGGTAAATAGTGTGAGATAAAAAATAGATATGAAAAGATAGTCATATTAATAATAATCATGAAAAATGTAACTAATAAATTTCAAAAGATTGACCACATTTGCACGTCATAACTTATTATCTAAGCTTCGTGAGTCTTGTACAACGGCAAGTCAAAAATCATCGGCACTGTAGTTATATGAAAGTGCTCCATTTGTCACTATTCTTGGACACAGCAGAATCAATCCTCTGCATTTAACCCATCGGTGCAGGGGTTAGGTGCCTGGCCCAAGGGCATTTCAGCTGTATCTTGTCTTTGTAGTACCAGGAATCGAACCGGGTTCCCCAATCAGAAAGCCCGCCCCATGTGAGGATCAAACTCATGACCTTTAGATTATGAGATATTAAAACATCTGTTGGCCACTCTGTCTTATCAGCGCTTTCCATATGATATCATCGTCTCCCCGGTCTCTGCTGTAC
>JAOUQT010000013.1:9550890-9561497 GCA_025769995.1 Xyliphius kryptos | reverse complement strand
ATTGAAACGTTTGAAAGATTTCCGGTTTCTTTAACAATCAAATCCTGTCATCTACTGGCCAAATTACAGAACGCCGTTTATGAAAAACTTCGAAAAAACTATATCTTTCATATCGTGCATTTATACAAATGCGAAGCGGTCAGAGGTATCGGTTATTATGAATGATGTCACGGCTAGACAAACGGCTTGGACAATCAGATTCAAGTCGGGAAACGACCGTTTTATTATAAATTACACTGAACGATAACATTTAATGAGTCTGTTTTTGGTTTTGCTTTGTTTATAACATTGTTTAGCCCTGTAGCTTCCTCAAATGATTAATTAATTACTTCATTCATCCGCATGCCCATCCAGGGGAGAATGTTTGGGATGTTGGGCAGATACACCCAGAACGGCGTGCCAATCTATCAGTGGGCACGCTCACTCACACAGCCACACACACACACACACACACACATACTATATAGGGGCAATTCAGTTCACCTCAAATCCATGTTTTTGGACTGTCGGAGGAAACCAGAGAACCCAGGAGAAACGCACGCAGACACGGGGAGAACATGGAAACTCCTCCCAGATTGGGCATCGAACCAGGATCCCCGGCGCTGAAAGGCGAACTTGCTAACCGCTAATCCTGTTTTAATTTGGTGAATTGTCGGTTTGTCTGATGGAATCTTGTTTAGGGTTTAATATGCAGTTTTGGACGTTGGCAGTTAAATCGATGTCTGCTTTGCGGTCTATACATCTGTTCCAGAGCACATTACTGACACCCACAGGCAGCTACTGACAGGGTAGTGCTTTTTTTCTTCTTTAAAAACAAAAAAACTTATTAACTTATTTATAAACTTATGTTTGCAATGGCGATTAGTTGCAATTTTCATTTTGGTGTATTCAGTCCGGGGTGCATCTCCCCAGCTCCCGAGACGTTCTCCCCAGGATAGGCATGGGAAACGCCCTGTGACTCTTGTAGAGGGAATGAATGAATGTTCAGCTTTAACTGACTTGTAATGTTAATGCAACTGTATAATAACATTACGCTTATAGACATAGACCCGAGAATTTTCATCTTCGGTGACAAACGATTTCGAAAGCCGTCTCTCCTCTACTTCTGTCACGAGTGCATTTCAATCAGGTTGGTCAATTACTGGTGGGAAAGACCAATTTGGCAATGTATATGTTTTTTCTAAAATGACCTTCTATGAAGACTAGAATATTACAAATCTGTAAACAAGCACTTTGCTTTGACATGAACTATTGCCCCATGGGATTACATCAAGTCTTTTGCATTTAAACAAAATGCAATAATATTTGCTTTTCCTAGTATAGTCTCGCCTACAGAAGTGAAAAAATAGCCCAAGATACATAAATCAAGTTTCCCATTAAGAATACTAATTATATTGGAAGCCGGAAGTGTTAAACACAGCTATTAAACCGCAAAACCTCAGTCTGACTTAATTAAGTAGTTACTAATATAACTTCCTGTTGGGAAGCATCACTGATGCTGATGCTTTGGCAGTCACACAACTGCACACACCGTGTTCTAAAAGCAGATGATCCATTCTGGTGCTAATATATTTTAAAGCATCTTAATGTCCAGGGAATAGAGCACATATCAGCAGTACTTACCAAAATACAGCATCTGGGCAGAGTTCATTAATCGCAGAGATCTTTACATTGCAATAAAGAGTCTTTTCTAAATGCAATAATATAGCAACCCTCGAATATAGGAATTCTGTTTGGTCATGATGTATTCCTTGTATTCCCACAAGCTCGGCTTCTTGTGGTTAAAGTGTCGGGCTATTAATTGGGGGATAATTGTTCAAACCAGCTATTATGCAATTTAATAAATTATTGCATTTTGCATTTTATTAATAAAATAAACCCTGACTAAAGTGTAAAGGTGTCAAATGACGGGGGTTCAATTTGCAAAAACAGTGCGCGTTATAGACATAGATAGACTTTGTCATTTGAATTTGAACTACCCAGTGTGCATAATCCACCTCATAACATGGTTATTTAATAAAAAAGATGAGATCCCATTTAACTCACTGCGATAAAAAGACTTAACACAAAATAAGTATTTATTGTACAAATACACCTGTGGCTGTTAAAAGCAATGGCCTGATATTTTACAATATCTGACTGACCAATCAGAATGTAGTCTATGTATTACGTATATTAAATAGTATATATTGCACATCTGGTAATTTAAGCCCTTATAACACGATTATAAATGGAGTAGTTCCGGTCCTTAAATCTGATTGGATGAGGCGGTTGTCCAGCCGTGACATCATTGACAATAACGCACACCCCCCACCGCTTCACATTCATATCAATGCGTGGGGTTAGGATTAGTCATATCAATTCATATCATTCGTATCAATGCGTGATTACTTTCCTGTTTTTCTTAATTAATTGTGCTCTGTAATTTAGCCACTATATAACAGTATGTGATCGTTAGAGAAACCAGAAACCTGTTACTGTTAAACAGAAGAACACTATCATGAGCAAACAGAGTTGAGTTTAGTTTAAAATGTGGGCTGAAGGCATTTTTAAGGATTAAATAAGCATTCGTACACATAAAAGACACACACACACACACACACACACACACACACACACGGAGACAAACACCTCTAAGGAAGAATTTAAGCATAAAATGTGTGAGCTTATTTTGTAGTCATGTTTAGCAATGCAAATCCCTGCGCAGTGAGCTACATGATCGAACCGGCACATCTGCATGTGCTCGTGTGTGTATGTGTTTACACACAGCAACAAATCACTTTAATATCCAGAGCAATGTGCGACCCTGTGTGTTCACTGTCATAATGACATTTTCCTGTTAATCTGTGGCTTTTAATTCCCTCTATCTCTTTCAAATGTTAAAAAGTAGCACAGGAGGTTTTAAGTCCTATCCAATAAGTAAGATGAGTGACCATTACTGTACTATTTTGCGGTTTATACACCAATGCACCAACTTCATGGCAGTACTTTAACTTTATTCGGGCCTTTAGAGCAAAATTATTATTTAAACTTTATTGTCTTGCAGATACTATTATGCACTGCAACTCGCAAGTATGCCAACTTGATGGTCTTGTTAATAACATAGGGAGCATTGTTCCTAATACCACTAGACCCCTAATCACTAAGCTTCAAATTACACATGCATACCCATGAGGCTGTCGAATCTGTCCTGTCTGTGTACTAGTATACTATTAAGATGTACCATGGGCTTTATCTATGCCTGGTCTTTATGATTTTCACAAGACTGTGGCAAAATAAAATAGTCTTGTGTGTGCATGTGGTTTATATATTGCTCTGTATATTAAAGTCAGACGAAGGCGATGAGGGCAACGTGGCTACATCGCCAGCCTACAATTCTGGAGCCAAGCGGGTCGAGAGCTAAACAAATACTCCAGCAGTCTTCAACGTAATCACCTTTCACATCATTGATTTTATTTACGTTTCTGAAAACGTAAATATCAATTTAACGGGATTCCGCCGATGAAGAGTGAACTGGCTTTTTAATTATTCATCGAGTTAATTTTGACATATAATTATAGAAAAAACGGATGCACGTTATGGAATGCGTGCAGTCATACTGATGTCATATTCATAATGTGTTCATTAACACAAGCAGCATAAAGCAATGGACTCAAGTCTTTATCTGACTATCTAAACTGTACTTAATCATGAAACGCATTAAAATACTAGTGACTGACTTTGTATATAAAACCTGCATGCAAAGCGATGGCATTGCATGTGCTTTGATTCAGGACAATCACGCCTATTTGAATTACGGCAATTATTTTATTCGTATCTTTAAACCCAGCCATTTAAAAGTGCACTGCTTCACCTTTGGGCTTGTCCAAAAACCCCGATTAAGGGGTTAGAGCTAAGAAGGGCATCTGGTGTAAGAACTTCAAGAGACAGATTTAAGAAAACAAAAAATTTTACGTTTGCCTCCAGTACAGTTGGCCAAAAGGGTATTGGTGGAAATTATACTACTGTTGGGCCAAAAAAAGGAGAATGTGGTAGACATGCAAAAAGAGAGAGCAAGTAGGGTGGTGTGGAGTCTCAGAGACAAGATTAAGGCGGTGTGAAGGTGAAATAGAAGCATGATGAGTATGGAGCCACCAGGCAGGTGGATGATGGTAGAATGAAGAAGGATACTGAGGACAGGGTGAGATGAAGAATAATGGTCAGCTGCTGCACCCCCTAATGAAAACAACATTTTGTGTCTCTATTTCTATTTTGCGTTAACTCATTATTTCCTAGACGGTTTTTAAAAACACATCGTCTCGTCTTAGGGACAGATGTAAAATTGAAATCAGTTTCAAACTGCTGAAGTATTTCTCTTACACCTGTTAGGTAAAAAGCCTTGTGTATAAGGAGGAACGGGTCAGACTGAATCACCGCTGATGCTCCTGGCCGCGATGTCCTTACCTTCTCAACATCAGTCTGTCTGTGAGTCCGTCCAAATGTCTTTGTGTCTGTCTGTCGACCAGTCAGCCACAAGTCAGTGTGTGTTTAGACCTCTCACGCAACATTCACAACATTAGTCAAGGCACATTTAAATCCTCCTAAACACATACACGATACACAGGAGGTCCTGGCTCCTCTGAGCACTGCCATAGTGAGGTTGTGTGTACGACCATTTTGGATTGGGACTTTTCGCATATTAAACATTTTTGCCCTCTGTCAGTAAGTTTGGATCCCATTTCTTGGCACGGACCTGAGATTAACCCTCACACAACCTCACGCAGAACTCAACTGGTGTCTGGCCTTTAACCCTGGAGGAGTTTGTCCTACACAGGGCTAAACGTCAGTGAGGTGAACGGGGCGAGAAAGAAAGGTACACTGTTTAAGCCACATCACGAAACACGCACACATACACCCCCACACCACATATATAAAAAGGTGCAAAGAGGACAGGATCACAATAAAACAGATAGTAGAATGAAGAAGCCCACATACAAACGCGTGATATGACACAACCTGAAGAGAGAGACAATACAGAGGGTGTGAGATCCAGGTGTGAGTATTGGGCACACACACACACACACACGCACACACACACAAACACACTAATCCACTTCAGCAACCAGCTACGCTCACACACAATTTATGTTAAAGTAGCGATTCATAAGTGTCCCTTCATGTAAACCAGTGCAGACTTCTGCAGAAAGACTGTCCCACTGATACATACACAGAGCACAGGAGGGGTTTATACACGTTCCGCTTGTCTTAGAACAGGTGTTAGCATAACCACAATTTCACTGATGTTAGATAATTAGGATATTAATTGTGATTTTAAACATTTAATTTTTGAATTTCTCAAACAACGCTGTTGTTATCGGTTAACTCACCCACCAAACTCACACACTCTTTAACCCCACGAGTGCTACATATTTCAGAATAGGGGAATACTGTGGCTGTGGCATGGCTGTTTTGCAATCCCGTCTGGTTGTTGCGGACAAGACCCCCGAGCACCTTCATTTTTTCACAGAGAATCAGCAGAATTGTCTCCTGAATTTAAAGACTAAACTGAATCAGTACAATAATTCCTCACACTTGGTTTTTAAATGGGCACTTAAAAACTTTATGGTTACCAAATGTTATTGGTACAAATAGCTGTTTATTTTAGTACAGATGAAAACAAAACTTAATGCAGAGCTTAAATAGAACATAGTTTATAGTCTAAATACAGTGTCAGATGGTCGGCTAAGTTTAAAGAAGCATGTTAGCTTTAAATTAATGCTTCAAGCTACCATAGTGCTAATGATATCACAGAAAACAATGCATTGGTCTTCTACATTCATGTCAGATGATAATAGTCTGTTAATTTCAGTATAAAAATGCTCATTCATTATTTTTTTTCACTGTAGAATCTTAGATGGCAGAGTAGTTCATAGCAAAGTATGCTAGCAAGCTTAGCACTCCTGTTTTGTAAAAAACAAATCAATGTGACTACAAGTCAACCACACTTCTGTGAAATAAACCTGTCCAGTTAGGAAGCAACACTGATTTTGAATCAATGTCACTTGCTGTTGTGTAAACGGAACAGACAACAGGTAGAAATGAGAGGCACTTAGCAAGACCCCCCCCCCATAAAAGAGTGCTTCTGCAGGTGGTGACCCCACACCTTTTCTCTGATCTCATCCTTTCTGGCTGATGTTTTCATATTTTCATCACTTTTGCATTTTGTCAGTTCTCTCACAATAGAGGTAGCATAAGGCGGTGTCTCCAACCCACATAAGTTACTCAGGTAGTGCAGCTTATTCAAGAGGCTACATCAGTGCCAGCTGTGGCAAGAAGGTTTGCTGTGTGTGTCAGTGTCTAGAGCATGAAGCAGATACCAGGAGACAAGCCAGTACACCAGGAGACATGAAGGGGGCAGTAGGAGAGAACATCCGCCGCCTCATCAGGAGCATGCCCAGGCGTTGTAGGGAGATTATACAGGCATGTGGCGGTCACACTCACCACTGAGCCTCATTTTAACTTGTCTCGAGGAACTACCACTGAATTTGTGTCAGCCTGTCATTTGATTTTCCACTTTGATTTTGAGTATGATTCCAAATCCAGACTTCCCTGGGATAATAATTTGGATTTAAATTTAGATAATTTTTATGTTATTTTGTTCTCAACGCATTCCACTTTCTATTTTCATCTGAAATATTTTATTCTTTGAGATCTGGGATGTATTATTTTAGTAGAGTAAAGTTAGAGTTAGAGTTTTACACATATACCAACCATTTTTTAAAGGGACCTTTGGGTTAGCCAACGTGTAGTCCAGATTAGTGTTTTTCAACCTTTTTTAAGACACAGCAAATTTTTTACATTAAAAATCTTTAAATAAATAACAATATAATAGTTAGTGTGAAACCTGTGCCTGTTAAGATGAAAACGAAGCTTAACGGGTTAATTATTGAGTCAGCCAACACTCGACGACACAAAATCATTTGTTGTGACAAATATTTTTTGATCAGTTAAGTAAAACTACAGTTTCCTACAGCACACCTGACGATCTGTCACGGCACAGTGGTTGAAAATCACTGCTCGAGATTGAAATAGCTAGCAGTCTAGCTCTCTTTAAAATGTCTTAGCAGTTTTAACACATCACAGAGTGGATTACTGAACAAGCAGATTTGGTGTTAAACCCCTGCCTTTACTCTGAGCATGCACAAATTTGAATGATGTACACACAAATACAGATAGATATACACTCTAAAGAGACTGCTGGAAAAGTACATGACAAACACATGGGCTCATGTAATGTCAGTTAGGTTACTGTGTGCGTGTGTGTATATATTGTGATCTATTTGGATACACAATATGTCACCAGAACATACAGTGTGTTGACTTCTTATCAGTCATCGTTTCGGTGTTTAGTGCTGTATTTTACGAACCATATGCCATGAGTTTATACCTTTAGCGCCACCATTTCCACTATAAATCCTACAGAATTTATTTAATTTCATACTGTTCTGAAGAATGCTATCTGATCTTTTGCATACAGATGTTCCTTATTTTATCGAAAACTTTTAGTTTAATAAGGTTGGAACACCATCTTCAGTAAATGTATACATTTACTTTACATCACATTTACATTTAGTCATTTAGCAGACGCTTTTATCCAAAGCAACTTAAAAATGAGATACCAACACAAGTCAGTAGTTTAGGGAAAACCAGCTACACAGTAGTATAATCAAAACCTGTGCTTTATTAGATCCGACTTTAATAATTTAAATGTTATTTTAGTATTCCCTTTTTTTGAGCAGGTATAATCGAAAGTTCTACAGAATCTCAATTGGCATCATATTTTAACTCAGTCCCGTATCTATGGCTTTTAGAACTTTCACTGCTAAAGGTGTTCAAAGTGTTATTGCGCGCTGGGGCCCAACTCAACCAATCACGTTTTTAAGGAGCTTGCTTTGCTAATGACACCCATCTTCTTGTCTGTAAGACAGCAGTACTGAATTATGTGCAAGACAAATGATGAACTGTCCACCATACTGCAATTTAGCATCTTCTATAAACAAACATAGATTTTTGTGTTACTGGTGATATCCTCATGCATATAGTCCGGAAAATACAATTTACAAAAAACACTCCAACACCGACTCACCACGGTCATGTGTTCAGAATAGATGCTACATGTATTTGAGTGGTTTGCGTCTAAGGGTCTGAAGGTGTGTGTACCTTTCCGGACGTTTGTGTCAGTAGGCCTGAAGTCACGCGTATTTAACAGGAAGCAAGCCCGGTCTTGTTGGTAGCGCTCACGCGTTCGCCCTAACGGACTGCGCTCGTCTGGACTTAAAACCTGATCTATGGTGGGACAGTCCTCGTTAGCCAGGGCAGCACTTGCCGCATCACCATTCTGCTTAGAATCTGGAAAAATTGTAAGGATTAAAAAAAAGGAAAAAGGTTAGAGACGACGGTCACACGGATGGACGTGCCAAAATAAGGAAACAAGTGCACGTGTGTTTTTGTGTGTATGTACAGTGCCTTACAAAAGTATTCTGCTTCCTTGAACTTTTCAACCTTTTGCCATATTTCAGGCTTCAAACATAAAGATATGAAATCGTAATTCTTTGTAAAGAATGAACAACAAGAGGGACACGATTGTGAAGTGGAACGAATTTTTGGGTATTTCAAACTTTTTTTTCAAATAAAAAAACTGAAAAGTGGGGAGTGTAATATTATAAGGCCCCTTTGCTTTCAGTGCAGTGAACTCACGCGAGAAGTTCAGTGAGGATCTCTGAACGATCCAGTGTTGACCTGAATGACCAATGATGATAAATAGAATCCACCTGTGTGAATAAAGTCTCTGTATAAATGCACCTGCTCTGTGATAGTCTCAGAGCTCTGTTTGAAGAGCAGAGAGCATCATGAAGACCAAGAAACGCACCAGGATTTGGATACAAAAAATACTTGTGCAAGGTACTGTTTATGATACTGTACAAAATAAATACAAATAAATGAGCAAAATAACAAAAGGAAAAGAATCAAAATGACAAACTGATTCAGACTAATGTTAGGCTACTGTTAAAATGTGCAGAAATAATTAAGAATATAAGATGATATATTAATCAACGAAACCCTAACACGGTTGATCTATGTTAAGAAACGGGTAGTGCGGCACCTTTTATATACAATATCCATCAGCTGAGTGAAGCCCAAAACTATCAACTACCACAAAATGATTTAAAATATTCAAAGTTACTGACGGACTCGGTGGGCGGAAATGATTTGCTTTTGTTCCATCATGAATGCGCCTTAAACTTTAAAGTGTACAGTAACGATTGTGATTGGTCCTTTCTTACCTCGGTTTATCTCTATGGTCTCTTCCTGGGCAAGAGGACAGTCTCCAGTGAATGCACCCGCCCCAATGACCCCACCAAGCACGTTGCCGAGGATCCTCTGAGGCGAGGCGGTGGCCATGGCCAGTGCATCAGGTTTGCAGTAATTGGGGGAGCCGGGCTGCGGGGCCCGTGGAATGTGTTTGTTCTTTTTCTTGGGTAGCTTCTGTTTGGCCATGGCCAGTGAATAGTACATGCCAAAGTTGTTGACGATGACCGGTACCGGCATGGCGATAGTGAGCACTCCGGCCAAGGCGCACAGGGCGCCTACCAACATCCCCGACCACGTTTGCGGATACATGTCCCCATACCCGAGCGTGGTCATGGTGACAACGGCCCACCAGAAGCCAATGGGAATGTTCTTGAAGTTGGTGTGATTGCTGGCCGTGGGGTCGTCTGGGCTAGCGCCGATCCTTTCGGCGTAGTAGATCATAGTGGCAAAGATGAGCACCCCTAATGCCAGGAAGATTATGAGCAGAAGGAATTCGTTGGTGCTGGCACGCAGCGTGTGGCCCAGCACGCGCAATCCCACGAAGTGCCGAGTCAACTTGAAGATCCTCAGGATACGGACGAATCGGACCACGCGAAGGAAACCCAGGACGTCCTTGGCCGCCTTGGCCGAGAGGCTGCTCAGACCCACTTCCAGGTAGAACGGCAGGATGGCCACGAAGTCGATGATGTTAAGCGCGCTCTTGAAGAACTCGGCCTTGTCTGGGCAAAAGACGACACGTGTGAAAACCTCGAAGGTGAACCACACCACGCACACGCCCTCCACATACATCAGCCAGCTGTCCGTCACCACCTCGTAGACGATCACCTCGCGGGTCACGTTGTTCACCGTGATTTTCTCCGTCTTGTTGTAGATGGTGTTGAACACCTCGTGGGTCTCCATGCAAAAGGTGGAAATGGAGATGAGGATGAAGAGCAGCGAGCCGAATGCCACATACTTTAAAGGGAAAGAAACAGAGAGACAGAAACATAATGCATTTAATACTTTTAGAATATTAATGTATGAATCATCTGAAATCATCTGGTTGTCTATATGTCGCCGAAGCAAAAACATGATCCGCCACCGCAAACTCTACAGGAGCCAGTCATCACATCCCAGGATGTAAGCAGAAGTACAAGAACATGACCGCCTGTAAACTCCAGAATCACTTTAAGAAATCAGCATTCATTCATTCATTCATTCATTCATTATCTTCCGCTTGTTCCTTTATGAGGGTCGCGGGGGGGTTCCCCATGCCC
>JAOUQT010000013.1:9489573-9499902 GCA_025769995.1 Xyliphius kryptos | reverse complement strand
GGGGGGGGGGGGGGGGGGGGACTCATGTCGTAGATCTACGTGCAAACAGAAAACTGGTTCTACCGCTCGGTGATGCAACCAACTAATCAGTCAGTCACATGACAGCAACTCACAACTACTGAAGAACCTGCCAAAGCGCAGACCGACATGACTGGAAAGAAGGGTGAATTAGGTGATATGGTCGAATGTGCCCCTTGGGGGGGGGGGGCTTGGGGGGTTTTAACTCTTCGAGTCTCATACAGAATGAACTGAAGACTGTATTGAGGTCAGAGGTCATAGGAGACTGACCAAACGGGTTTGGACACCACTGGTTACAGCTGAGGTATGCAGAATTGCATCACGATAAACCTTAAAGCTGATGGGCTACACATGGTACCACTCACACCTGATCAGCACCAGGATCTGATGTGGTCTGATCTCACACTGTACGCACTGCATGCACCACGCCCTCAAGACATGACGATTGTCCCACCGCATTAAATCACCGCCACAAAGAACGAAGGTGGTTCTGAAGGTGAAACTGGTACCAACAGGGTGAACTTTACTAAAGAACCCCCACCCAGAACACTGAGGGTTAAACATGGCACACTCACCGGGTAGCACACACTTCCACAGACCGTACGTTTTCCCCACCGCCGTCTGCCACAGCCGCAGCGTCCCGTCCTCTGACCCGCTGGCGTACAGCTCTCCATCAGGACTGAAGCGCACGCAGTGCACAGGACCAAAGTGACCCTTATAGGACTCTGCACAGAGAGGGGAGAGTAGAACATGGTACTCAGTCGACGGTGTAACAGTTGCGGTCCAAGAAGTCACCCAGACGCAGACCGCGGTCCGGACCTGGACATCGTTCACTGATTGAACTCAAATATATTAAACGATATTTGTAATCAGATGTTGCTATAAAATGCTTAACGGTTCCTTCAGTAATCCAGGAAATGGATGTGGTGATCCAGGACTGTAATACCCCTCCAGGTCAGGAGGAGGCAGTATCTTACCCATTTCCTCCTTGGTAGTGTAATCATACTTGTAGAGTTTGAAATCATCTCCTCCTGCCACAAAGTAGTCTTTATCAGGATGCAGTGATGCTGAGTGAATGGAGGCGGGAGCGTCCACCGTCTTAATCAGGTCCAGACTGCGGACACAAACCCGGGTTAGGGGAACATGTTAAGGACATCGAGGTCATTAACGAAACCTTTAAACCAGGGCTTCTGAACAGGAAGTGAATTTAAGATCTGTTTATAATAAGAAACGTTTCCTCAATGAACAAAAATGTGATGTAACCGGTAAACAAACGGTGATTACCATGGCAACAAGAATACTGGCCGTGTCTGCCGCGTGCCTCTCATTTTTTAAGAACAGACTAATACAAAATCAGATAAGCATTTATTATTTTATAATTTTTTTTTTATTAATGGTCTGCAACCAGCCGGACCGTGTTGAGAATCACGTTAAACGACTGGAGGACATCGTGTGCAACTACGGCGTCAGAACGGGTCCAAACGTTTTGAGAACTTAAAAACACAATTCGTAAGCAATTTTCTTCGTTGCACATTTTTGCGCTCGTACTTCTCATTTTTGCGCTTTCTCGTTTTTGCGCTTTCTCGCTTTTGCGCTCGCGCTTCTTATTTTTGCGCTTTCTCGTTTTTGCTGCTCGCGCTTCTCTTTTTTGCGCTTTCTCGTTTTTGCGCTCACGCTTCTCGTTTTGGCGCTTTCTCGTTTTTGCTGCTTGCGCTTCTCTTTTTTGCGCTCGCGCATTTCGTTTTTGCGCTCGCGCTTCTTGTTTTTGCATTTTGGCGCTCGCACTTCTTGTTTTTGCGCTCGTGCTTCTCATTTTGGCGCTCGCGCGTCTCGTTTTTGCACTAGCACTTCCCATTTTTTTGCGCTTGCGCTACTCATTTCTGCGCTTGCACTTCTCCAAATTTCTCACATTCGATTTTTGTATTTAGGAGCCGTTTTAACGGGTGGGCGGGATCTAGACAGTAATTGGCTGCTCACCCAATCCAGCCCACCCAGCCGTGCTACACTATAACAAAGTGTGGATGAACCCATTTTCAAAAAGTGGGACTGAAAAATAAAATAATGAAAATTAAAATGGCTGATAGAAGTAAACAAACTCTCAAATCATTTTTTAAAAACAAAACGTGTTTGGCGCAGATTCGCTGACGGCGCCGGATGTGTATCATGGCTGGATGGGCTGGACTTCTCTCGAGCAGCCAATTACTGTCTAGATTCCCCCCCCCCCCCCGTTAAAACGGGTCCTAAATACAAAAATCGAACGTGAGAAATTTTTAGACGCGAGGGGGCGATAGAGAGCAGCGTGAGCTTAAAAATGAGAAGTATTCTTGCTTATTCTTCATGTGATTTATTGTCAAGTTGGAGGAGGCTCTACCCTTAGGAGGTGCTGATGAGCCAGTTTAGTGCGTCCTATTTGACATCTAGTCCATATTGGGGGGGGGGGGGGCATCGTGGCTGCTACCTAAACACACTAAACATTCTCACCTACAACTTTAAATGTATTGATTTTAATCCTTGACTTTCAGGTGGAGATGGTCGCGAATTCCTCTAAGACTTTAAGCTCCCTGTTTTTGATACGCCCTCCTCGTACCTGTCAGCTTTGTAGAACCCGATGGTCCTTCCGTACGTGATGACCAGAACCTCTCCGTCAGGAACGTACTCCATGCTGCTGACCGATGCCTCGAAGGAGAGAGTCTTCACCTCCTGTGCTGTATTTCGGTCCCAGAGGCTGCAGGGCAAACAAGAGACACAAGTCCTGACACACCCGAGCTGAACCATCACCCGCGTGCTTATCAGCATGACAGGAGAACCTACCGTATAGTTTTGTCGTCCGCGGCGGACAGGATCTGCTGGTCGTTGTTACACCACAGGGCTTTCTTAATAGCTGAGGTGTGACCCGAGATCTCCTGAGGCTCTGCAACACATTTACAACATGCTGCAGATGAAAAACGCAGCCGCCGCCACGGTCTGTACAAACACACACAACCATCCATACGCCTGTAAACACCTCAAATAGCTACGTGTGCGTTTGTGTGTATGTGTGTGTGTGTGTGTGCGCCCTGAGATTTTTTAACCGTTCAGAATGACACTGAACACACAGACAGAAGTCTTATAATGAACCCACACGCTGAACAGTGGCTTATAAAACGTGTAGTTTCGCTCCTTAAATCTGATTGGCTGAAACGTTTGTCCCGCCGTGATATTATTGACAATAAATCAGGGCAAAAACCCCTGAAAAACTAAGTTTAATTCATAAATATGTTCATAAAAAGTTACATCCTTAATAATCTGCTCTTCCCCAATGTGATCCAGTTTTTAAAACAAACGCCGATCGCTGAGTAACAGGTTTCAGTTTCCTTTAATGATGAAATACTGCCTTTTAGTGGCCAAATTACAGAATGCAGTTCATTAAATAAGAAAAAAAAATCATCAGGAAAATAATGTATATCATGCATTGATACGAACGTGAAGTGCTGGGGGGTGTGTGTTATTGTCAATAATGTCACTACCGGACAAACGGCTCAGCCAATCAGATTGAAGGAGCGGAATTACTCGTTTTCGAAATTATTTTCAAATAATAAATTACAGATTAATATAAACAGTGAACCTAAGAACTAATCCTGTTGCGGCTGTTGATTATAAATCGCGTTTTAGACTTCGGCCACTAGATGGCAGTATTTGACGGGTAGAAAATCGTATAAATTACGAGGATGAGGTGTAATGATTTATTCACAATAATGCCACACCCTCTCGTACCTTATGGCTTTAATATACAACAGTTAGTCAACCGTACCGTCTGATTGGTCGAGAGGTTTACCATACCAAACGGTCTCCCTCTACTTTTTTACAATACGTTCAGGTTCATGTCTGAAACCATTACTAATGCAGTTAGTCATGTAGTTAAACCTGAATAAGTGAATCTGCTGAATCCTCCTGAATCTTAGTTCCGATTATTAAAAACTTTATTGTATAGAATCGAACCGTACAGTCACATCACACTGAATATCATCATAAACATGAGGACGTACCCGCGTCAGGCCTGCCGAGGTCGTATATACGGAGCAGTTTATCATTCCCGCCCGTCAGGAGGCAGGTACTGTCCTGTGGGTCCGGTCAGGGAAGGTCAGGTTTAATACTTTACATTAAAGGAACATATATGCACTTTATCATTCGTTTGTCCAACACCGTGCCTTTGAGTTGTTTCTCTTGCTACACACTCTGTGGATCCCTCATCACACACGGCATGCGGGTTAAAAGTCTCACCTGTGTGAAGTTGACACATTTCACAATGTGCTTGTGTGCCAGAGTAAGGACCTCGTCTCCGGTGACCGCATCCCACACCTTACTGCAACACAGCACAGAGACAACATGACCTCTACACCTGCTCCACAACACACACACACACACTGAGCTTTGTTTAGCAATCTGTTCTCACACACTCACACACACACACACACACACACACACCCCTAAACCTGGAGGCGATGAATGTTCTGAACTTTTAATAATCAGACTTCAGCTAAACATTCAGCTATAGTTCACTCTGTACATCCAAAAGAACTGAAGCTTATAGATTCTGCATCAGTCCACATTTAAATGAGCACCTCTCAGATTTTACTTAAAAGTAAAAGTTAAAATAATCACTGGGTCATTAAAGAAATAAGATTTGGATTATATTTAAACTCAGATTAAGGTTATATATACACTACATGACATAAATAGCTCTCTTTGTGTGCGTTTATTTATTGATTTAATAATAGCGGTGCTGCGCTACGGCGGAGAACTTCATAACAACGTCATTTCAAATGAACGTATTACAGAGTGGACGTGGTAGGGTTTCAGTCTTGTAGGTATTCGGGTAGCGGGGGGAATTAGGGCCGAGTCAGTGAGGGCTTTGGAGTGAGCGGGATAATCTGTGGGAAATGATTATCGTCAAATTGATATTTGTATGTCAAATAACTGTTCATCCAAAAATACATATTTATATACATTTAGTTATATTAGCAGACGCTTTTATCCAAAGCAACTTACAGGTATCCCAACTTGGTTGGGGTCAGAACACCGGGTTGATACAGCAGCCCTGGAGCAATGAGGGTTAAGGGTCATTCTCAAGATGGGATTTGAACCCACAACCCTTAGATTGCCAGCCCAACAGATCTGGTTGGTGAGTCTGATTAATGAACCTGAGATTAACTGTACAGTGTGTGAAGGACACACTTTAATTCCTATTAGATCACAGAGTTTGAGATCCACATCCAATCATCATTTCGATTGCTGGATTTGATGGTTGGTTTCAGATTCAGGATGTTGTGGTCTTACGATCAACATTCATTCTTCAAGCTTTAAACAGGAAAAGTATTGGGACACAATGTGTAATAAAAATCCCATGTTGTGGTAACCGTTAAGCTAAAGATATTCTGGTCCAAACAGGTCTGACCTCACAAACACCTGATGGGACCAGATTTAAAAGATAAACAAAACTATCTTTAATTCCCTGAGTCCACCAGCAGGTCGTTGAATAGTGTGAGAAAGCCCCCGGACTCCACATTGTGATTCGAACCTGGAATCTTCAGTGCTGTAAGGCGAGGGGTGTAACCCATGCACCACCCTGTTTTTTAAGGTGGAATGGGAATTCAAATATGAAGCAAGAGTTAAAGAACAGAAGAAACAGCTTACGGTACACACTGTGCGTCTTCATACCAACCTCATTAAGCAACAGTGTTTATTTTAAGAGTTTTAATTGTCACGGGGTAAAAATATGCTGTTGCAATTCCAGTTAAACCTGCGTCTCTTATGTAATCTATGTAAATGCATGCATTTTGGTCATGATGAGTTTGATTTTCTATCGGTTCGAACTGGATGTGGTAGATCAGTGGGTATGGTGTGGGGCTTTTAATCCGAAGGTCCAGGTCACCAAAGTACATCAATTTTTAATGCCATAATAATAATAATGAAACCAATATTATAAAATATCAAAATATTAGTATAAAGTATTTTTAATTACAAAGCAGTATAAAAATACTGCACTTTAAAAGTTGCAATACTTGCAAAATAAATTGCAAATACTTTTCTATATGCAATTATTATTATTATTATTATATGCAATTAAGTATTGATGCTGCTGTACACATGCAAATTTGCCCTGTTGGGATTATAAACATTTGTCTTAATTTATTAATAATAATAATAATAATAATGAGTTCTGATGGGAGAGCCAGGTGGCCCACACCCTCCCCCTGTAGTGACCCAGGCTCCCGTGTCGACTCAAACCCTGAATGAAGGCGTGTAGCTCCTGATGAAAGGGTTCGTGTTTACTCTGAGGGCTGACTCTCACAACTCCCTCACATTTCAGAAGTCTTTATTTACATTGTACAGAACACGAGTATATATTTGCCATCATATGTGTACGAACCCTTTAGAATCTTTGATAAATGGAACGTTTTCCTCTCCCATTATTATACATTTTATTTAGGTCCTCCCCCCCCCCCACCACATACTTTCCTCGTAAGTTTTAACGGCTCTTGGTTGATCAGTGCTACATGCAGAATCAGGAACGGTGATCTCAGTGACTGTGGCATGGTTGTTGGTACCTGGCGGTCGTTATACTTACGCAGAGAAATCAGCGGCAGCCGTCGCTGCCTTAGTGGCATCATTGTTTAAGGTGGCACCCCAAACAGCACCTTTGTGACCCAGGAACGTCCCGATCCAGTCCCCTGTGTCTCCCTGGCGCAACATTGGTTTGCCATCTGCCACGAACAACAACAACAAACATGAAACTAAATTATAAAACAATAAAATAATGAAGTGTGTCACATGTACTTCATTAATAGTTCAAACTACAATCATTATTATCGCCAAATCTGTTGACTCCTCACTTAATCAATCTATTATTGTGTGTTTTTCAATGTTTAACAATTCACACAGTGGACACTTGATAAATATATGTAATAACATTATTATAAAGCAAGGTTTGTGGCAATTAAAATACTAAAATAATTATTTTGTTCTCAACGCATTCCACTCTCTACTACATAAAGATGTTCAAGTGAAATATTTTATTCATTGAGATCTAGGATGTGTTATTTTAATGTTCCCTTTTTTTTTTGAGCAGTGTATTAACATTACATACACTGTTCTGTCATGTGTAAATTGCTTTGAATAAAAATGCTACATGACTAAATGTACTGTTGTTAGTATATATTGCTGTTATGTATATATTAATAAAATAAAAAAACACTCATTTTTAATGACAGAAGGTTGTGTGATCCTTATACCAGCGATTTTCCACCAGTGACACGATAGACGTTCGGGAGCGCCGTAGAAAATTGTTCAGTTGGTCAAAAAAAAAAAGTGTCGGCTGACCCGATAATCAAATCCCTTCAGCTACGTTTGATCTTTGTCATCATCACATATGCCATTAATGTTGTAAACCTTCTTGTTTATAACCTGTAACCCAATCTACTATTTTAGATTTATGCCTTTACCAACTTTAAGCACTAAAAAACTACAAATCTGTTACATAAAACGTTTATTATTGGTTCGATATACAATATGTTCATGGTAAGCACCTTGTGCATATGTATGGATTAAGATTTACATGTATGAGATTTATTTCTTCTGTTTAGGACTTAATTCCTGCAGGAGATCAGCTTTGGGTTCATCTAAGCAGGTTCCACGCTGAACAAATCCACAAATTAAATGCGCCGTGGCTTAAAAAGGTTGAACACTACGCCTTATACAATCCCATTAGTTCTCTAAAATCTAGTATTGTTATGCCCCCCTTACATTTTATAGCTCCATTAATCATACAGATGGAGTTTGTAGTTCTAGAGGCATATTCTGTAGTCCATCTGTTTAGTTGCTCGCCTTGATTCTGTTCTCTGGCGATCAGGAGCCTCACAGGGCAGGTATGATTAGGGTGGTGGATGGTTCTCCGTACTGCTGTCACTCTGACATGGTGGTGCAGGTGTGTTAGTGTGGGGTTCTGCCGGTACCACGTTCCCAAATATGGAGGCAGGCCATTGTGACACACGAGATGCGGCTTTGTGTGATTTAAAACTAATCAAAAAATAAGATGAGACCAAAAACGGACTGACCTTTACAAGCACTGATGAGGAAATAACCGTAAGGAGTGATTCCACTGAAAGCCAGATCCACCACAGGCCTGGTGTGACCGGAGCATGTGAGAGGAGTCTGTCTCATCGCCATTACGCCAGCCTGTGACGTCACAGCAACAGAGACACATTAACACAACCTCATTAATAACATACGACACAATAAAGCAGCAGCATCGGCAAACACGGCGTGTGTAAGAACGCCTCACACGCTGACCGTGTGAACATGAAGTGCATAACCGAACCCCACGGTTCATTCTGAGGTACCTTACTGTTAGCTCTGCGGCTAACCGAGCGCTTACCTCCGTACACACACACTCACACAGCGAGTGAAGCCCGTTTCCCCGCGGATTTCACACAGAGCGGCGCTCAGAGAGCCACACAGAAAGCCGGGAGCCGAGCAGAGAGCCGCGCACCCACCCACCACAGTGCTGTGCCCCAGCTACAGCTACCTACTGCCCGCAGCGAGGAGCCCCTCACAGCAACAGGTTACTGCCAGACCCGGGCTCCGTTTCAAACCCGCTCTTCCTCCCTGCGTGTGCGCACTAGCCCGAGGCGAGGGCTGGGCCCTACGTAGTGCACTCCTCTACTGGAGTCACCTATTTGAAACGCTCGACAGGAAACCGCCAACATGGTTCCCAAAAAATAATTTCCGTGTTGAAACATCACAGAGAAATGTAAATCAGATTCTTTCAATATCATACGTTTAATGTTAAATATGATTAAAAAATAACAATATTTACTAGATTTAGGATTTAAAGTAGCTTTATTGGCATGATTGTGTGCACAACACTATTGCCGAACCATTACATTCATTCATTCATCTTCAACTTAATCCTCTACTTGGTTGGCAGAGGGGGTTCCTTATGCCCATTCAGGGAAGAACGTTTCAGGTACTAAGCAGATACACCCAGGAAAGTGTGCCAGTCTATCGCTGGGCACACTCACTCACACAATGCACACTATACAGGGCAATTGAGAGCAGTCCAAATACCTTGAACCCATGTTTTTGGACTGTGGGAAACACGCAGACACAGGGAGAATTCCACCCAGATGGAGATCTGATCCGGGAATCCGGTGAATCCAGCCACCGTGCCGTCCAAAAGCATTACAGAATTAATACAAATAATAGAACATTTTAATAAAAGCATTAATATAAAGGATCCATGTTCAAGTTTTTGGGAACAACATGAGCCTGTCCCGTCGCTCTGAAACAAAATCTGATGGTGTAGAGGCCACACCGCTGAAACTGTAACGTCTACTGAATGAGGTGCCATTGCTTTATGAGATATCTTGCTGTTAGGTTGTTGAACAGGAAGTGGTCAACATCGCAAGTCTGACAGAAAAAGTACACAACCAGTGGATTTCTATCAGTGGAGGTCAATTAAATGGTAGTAATTTTACAGCAAACATGTAAAAGTTTCATTCCTGGTATTTTTTAAAGAACTGAATTGGTATTGATGTGTATTAATTTAGGAATCTGGACACAGAAGACATGCAACCATAAAACTGTTAAAGGATCAAACCTCAATAAGACTTTAAAATGAAGGTGAGCAGATCATATGAGAAAAAAAAATCTGGTGTTTTATTCAGTCCCTTTAACAGAGGTGTAAAAACTCATGTATTTTGGATAATGGTTTGCGTTCCAATTTGTAGGAACAATTTAGGGAAGGTCCTTTCCTGCCCCTGTGTTAAACTCTTGAACATAAACCCACAACCTTCAGATTGCTAGCCCAACATCTGAACCACTTTCTGGTAACAATGCTTAGGGTGTTGGGCTAGCAATCTGAAGGTTGAGGGTTCAAATCCCAGATCCACTAAAGTTACCACCTTGAGCAAGTTCGTTAACCCTCATTACTCCAGGGGGGCTGTTTCCAACCCTGTGTCCACTGTGTAAGTCATTTTGGATAAAAGTGTGCTAAATGACCTAATGTACATGTAATGAACCCATTATATGCAGTACATATATACACAACTCAACAACAAAAAAGCAGGAACACTTAAACAACACAATGTAACTCACACGTGAAATCCAGCTGTCCAGTTAGTGTCCAACACTGATTGTGTGTTCTGTTGTGCAAATGGAACAAACCAAAGGTAGAAATTAGAGGCTCTTTGCAAGATCCCCCTATAAAGGAGAGCTTCTGCAGGTGGTGACCACACCCCTTTTCTCTGTTCTCATCCTTTCTGCCTGATGTTT
>JAOUQT010000013.1:9469100-9485046 GCA_025769995.1 Xyliphius kryptos | reverse complement strand
TGTTCTCAACGCATTCCACTCTCTACTACATAAAGATTTTCAACTGAAATATTTTATTCATTCAGATCTAGGATGTGGTATTTTTGTGTTCCCTTTAGTTTTTGAGCAGTGTATATAGTGTGTGTGTAAGTGAGCCCAATGACAGCTTGTTGCTCTGGGTGTATCTACCCCTGGATGGGCAGGTGACCTCCGACCCTAGTAGAGCATTAAGCAGAAGATAATGGCTGGCTAGATGAATGCAAATCCTTGTTAGCTGAATTATCTGTAGCTTTAAGTGGTTACCGCATCCACAGGTGCTTAAACCACGTCTCGTTAAACAGAACTGCATGGCTTCAATAATTCTAAAGGCCCGTTCTGTTCACTAAGTGCTTATTGAAGCGCAGCGTGTCTAATGGAGATGAAGTTGAGGTGAGTGCTGCTTTGATTTAATGAAGGCTTCCAGCAGCGCGCCTGGAGACGTCCAAAAAACATCACAACTGCTCACACAAAGGGCCCTCGGTGTGTAGGGCTGTGGCGCCCGCTCGCAAAGCCACTGTGGGTGGGAGGTAGGGTGCAGGGTTTAGGGAGCGTTTTGGATGTGAGGCCTGATGCCAGGCGGGGTGCAGGAACGGGCCGGGGGTTCATTCGTCTTGATTAGATGCGCCAACCTAATTACAGGCGGAGGAAACAGTAATTAGCACGCGTGTCACCTCGTTAATCACGAGCAATTCCTCCGCTCTATTTTTATCTGATTAATGGCTCTTTATGCATGGGGGGGGGATTTATAATTGGGGAAGGCTAATTGTATGCAGCATGGTCTTATTTTCCCATAACCTCATTAGGTCTCTCTTTGTTGCCCGAATGTAATATGTGCACCTCAAAACACTTCGGTTACCATGGCAACACGTTACATAACAAGGCTCTCAAATACAGAGCTCCCTTTGGAGATCCATCAGGCCTGAAGGGGTGAAAAAAGTGAAAAACGTGGCACCTTAAACCAATCATTACATAATCATGTTAACTGGGCTGTAATACAAACAGCGCCCCCTAAAGGACAATCATCCAAGCATTAAAAATCGCTTTATTGTTCTTTAAAGTGACGTTAATGAGACCTATGGTAGGGGCAGGACACTTATGGGCAAATCACTGAATTAAAACCAGCTAGCATAGCATACGCCGCATAAGTTCGCCCATGAGTTTGCCCCGCCACCAAAAACTCCAAAAGTATTCATATAGTCAGTGTATTGTTGAGCAGACTGTATAATTCTGCTTCCCTGACTAAGAATGACGTATAGCACGTCTCTGAAGGTGTCCCAACGATGGCAAACAAAGGTCACAGCCGTGTTGGGAAGTTCGAGAGTTTTGTCGATGACATTTTTCCAAAACTATGTGACTGATGGAAGCCAACAGTTACCTGATGCAGAAATTTGTAGAACATTGAAGGAATTGGTGGCCATGTTAGGAAACAAAAGAAGGGTGGGGCTCCATCGTGCACATCCCATGGTTCGGGGACTTGGGTTGATACAGAACCCTGAGGGTTAAGGGTCTTGCTCAGTGGTAACTTCACTGGACCTGGGATTTAAACCCTCACCCTTTAGATTGATAACCCAACACCCTCCACTGAGCTGCTGTATGTACAGTAGATGGCGTCCTCCGTACATTGTTGGTGGCTGTAAGTTTAAGTAGAAGACATTCCACCTGACTGAACCAAATGAAGGATGCGGGCCGCTTCGTTTCAGAGACGCAGACAGCTTGCTGGTTCGGGCGCCACACGCTCAGTGAGCAGGTGTGCATACAGTCGCTCATCACTCACTCCCACACATCAAATATGGCCGGTGGTGGAGAACATCTGGCAGCATCTGTGCCTTTCTGGAAGGTCTGCGTGCAGATGTGGACCGGTTCCAGAATTCGCTGAGAAACATAATAGGCCTCGTAATGGGTCGGAATCCGAGACCCAAATAAAGGAGTAAAGCTGTTGGAATGGGATGAGCGAGCGGACGCCACGTGAACAGCTGTTTGCTAATGCAGACGTTTCTGCTGTCAGTACAGACAGCTGCTGAGGCGAAGGATAATACAATAGATTAATGTGAGCGCTCTGTGTGTGTGTGTGTGTGTACTGTGATAAAAACATGTGCTATCATCACAAAGGGCTTGTCGGCTTTGAAGGTCTTACATCTTTCAATCCCGCAGGATCAAACGAGCTTTGCGTGAGTGGCGCTGTTCGACACTCAGCTCAGACGGGCCAATCGCGTGGTAATCTCGCAGCTCTTTACGGCTTTGCGTGGCACCGAACGCGCACGCTCACACAGAGCCCGCCATCAGTAGAAGGATGATGGGGTTGAGCTCATTGTCAGAATCGATTTGTTCCTGCTTTTAATCCATTAGCACGCGGCCTACATCCCCCAACTGTCAGTGTGAGGCGGTGCCACCCGAAGTCATGGAGCAGTATAACAGCACACACCTGTAACGAGGGGTGGAGTCCTGACAGGGTCAACTATCAACCAAGAAATAAAATAAATACTTAATTATTCATTATTCATTGCTTATTCATGGATTAGTGGTTAGCACGTTCTCCTTTCAGCGCTGGAAAATCAGGTTTGAATCTTGCTCTAAATTGCCCAGTATAGTGTGTGTTTGTGCTCAGTGATGGATTGGCGCCCTGTCCTGGGTGTATCTACCAGGCGCCCGAGACGTTCTGCCCTGAATGGGCATGGGGAACCTCACCGAGACCCTTGTAGAGGAATAAGTGGAAGATACTGAATCAATAAATAAATAATTAATATGCATAAATAATTTTAAAAAGTAAATGAATTGCACAAATTATTCCACAACTAAGATTTTTTTTACAGGATGTGCTAAAGTGGATTTAAACATTTCAGTGAGGACCTCATGTATAACTAAGAGGTTTAGTGCGCAGTGATTTAATGGAATCTGGGTGGAGTTTCCATGTTCTTCCCATGTCCACGTAGGTTTCCTCGGGTTCTCATGTTCAAAAACATGGATTCATGGTAAATCGAATGCTCTAAATTGCCCTGTATAGTGTGTGCTTAAAGGAATAAGCGGAAAATAATGAATAAATGTATGATGTCAGTTTGTGATTTTTAGAATGGAATTGGCTGAACATAACAGTTGTATTAAAATAGACTCCAAAATATTGTGATAAGCCTTGCAGGAGAATTGAGAGCTGTTCTTGGTGGAACCTTGAAATCCCGTGATTTCGGTATGTAAATATCATGTTCGTGTCGATGTATTTAAACATTTTAATGCCGCAATTCCCAAATTAGCCAATAGATGGCAGCAGAGTAACGCTCCTGGTCCTAGCTGTAGGCAGAGCTGAAGTCGGGGACCGAAATATCGAACATTATAAATAATCATAACCAAATCAATCACGTTAAACGCGACTAAAGCCGACGATTTGATTCAGTTCTCAGGACATTTCTTTATTAGGTTTCTAAATTTTAGTTGGAAATCTTCCGTGTGATGTTCGGATTCATTAATAAACCGGCGATGCTTTACGGTTTTATTAACGGCGTTCATCGAATTTGCGTTATACATGAAAAAATAAATAAATTATATCATATTAAAAAGATTACAGCTTTACTGTAACCCTCTCAGCTTCATCTGACTTATACATTTTGTGTTTTATGTTAATTTTTTAGTGCATGTCTGTATTAAAAAATAAATATGTTCACGTTTTATTTAGGCCTAAAGATTAACCAGATAATTAAAAAATACATTACATAATTATATATTTCAGCAGATCTGTTGCTGTTTTCGTTTTGAAGCTTCTCAGCTTCTCTTATTGGAGAGGAAACCCTTCAGCAGCTTCACTGTAACGTCTGGAATTAAGGAGCTGCTGCAATCACGGCTTTCTCACAAATAGATTCCTCTAACAAATCAGAGTTTAACATTTAAAACATGTCATTCATTTCGTCCAAACAACAGTTTAGATTTGATTTTTCCTCTACTGTGTTCTAAATAAATCTCTGCTTTTAATTTGAAGGATGAGTTCATTTAGTTTTAATTAGAACAGTCAGTAAACAGAAAAGATATATATATATTTAGAACAAAATAAATCATCCAAAGTAAGATTTAATTCTAATGTGTATATCTAAATATTTATATGTATTATAGTATATCTATTATTATTATTAATTATAAATGATTGTAAATATGTTTATGTGTATTTAAATCTGGTGGTATATAGTTATTAAGGCAGTGTTTTTGGACCCTTGCTGGATGACCTGTGTGATTTCTCTGGACGTTATCATCCTCTTCGTGTTTTTAGCTGATTGGTCAGAACTCTTTGATTTGAGGGACCTGCAGTTTGGATTAAATGTAGAATTCAGCGGGTTTTGTCCAGGACTCATTCGGAAGCACATTAATCTCTTTGTTCGGGAACAAAAGTCCATTCGGAAAGGTTTCTGGTGTGAAAAGATGTCCCCTAATTATTCATTCAGTCTAAAATAATTATTCCTGTTGGCCCTGAGAATTTGGTTGCCATGACACGTTTTCACTTCATCATCATCATCATCATCATCATCATAATAATAATAATAATAATAATAATAATAATAAGTAGCTGTGTGACTGACTGTTGTGCAGACTGAAGATCACTAAGTGTGGATTCCACAGCAGCTCCATCTAGAACCCAATCAGTTCTTGAACATGTTCTCCAGCAGGAGTGTGAGCAGCTTTATTCCAGATGTGTGAATCTTCTCTGAATGCTTTCACACGTCACTGATAAAGCACAGAACAAAGGGAGGCTGGCGGTCCTGAGTTCCTCCGAACATCATGTGAGGAACCGTCCTGACGCTGTTTGCTTTCTCCAGCTCTCTTTTGTGTGTCAGGCTTTTAACACATCAGTGTTCTTCAGTTCTTCCTCTCCTCATCCTCATATTCCAACCTTCTCCACTCACTGCTCCTTTATTTCATTTCATTTATCCTCAGAAAGCAAAGTGTTCCACAGATACAGAGCAAAACTATGCAACCCGCACACTCAGAGACAAGCGTACGACAGCTTCTGTAATTTACTGTAAATAAATGGGATAATATTGTTAATAAATGGACACTGGGGTGACCATGTGACCCAAAGAACAGTAGCGCGTGTCATGCAGAGTCATACAGGGATGTGCCGTCATTTTCTTTTCTGCTTGTGAAACATCCTTCTATAAGGAACCCTTTAATGAACCTTTAATGAGGTAACTCCAGTTCCTTTTCTGACTGCACCCACAACTCCAGAAGTTTTGTAGATTATGTGAACTTTCTCTACCTGAGACAATCTTCTCCTCCATTGAGGAACAAAAATCCATTTTTTGTGTCCTGATTTGATTTGTTTATATAGTGTAGAACATTCTGTGGTTTCATCAGTAACAGGTATTTAAAGTCAGAGTTTAAAATGATTAGGACATCAAACAAAACCTGTACTTTGATCAGCGATGAATAAAGACACGTTGAGACCTACAGTATGTCACATTCTCCACAGTTTATTATAAAACGTGCCATTCCACTCCTTAAATCTGATTGGCTGAGCCGGTTGTCCAGCCGTGACATTATTAACAATAACACACACCTCTGAGCGCTTCACATTCGTATCAATGTGTGATAAACCATACATTATTTTTACCATACATTCTGTAATTTGGCCACTAGATGCCAGTTTTGATTGTTAGAGAAACCGGAATCCTGTTACTCAGCAATTACGTCGCGGAAGAGCAGATTATTAACGATTAACTTTCAATAAATACATTTATTAATCAAATTACAGTGTGTTTGTAAACTTTTCTTATTTATTATTGTGAATTAACCATAGAAAAGATGTGTAACTGTATGAACAACCCCTCTTTTCCGGGATTTTTTTTACAATAATGCCCCGCCCTCTCGTACCTTACTGCTTTCATAAATAAGCAAGATTTCTACAAATGGTGTAACCAATGAATTTGACTTTTATTTACACACTGCACTGAAATACTTTCCAAAATAAAAGCCTTAAAATAGATTTCTACTGGATTTAGCTTTAAAAAAAGCAACACTACTGCTAATAATAATAATAATAATAATAATAATAATAATAATAATGTATGAGGCTTGATGTTTTTATTATACAGTAAGAATTCTATAATTCTATAATAGTGCGTTTCTCAGCAGCTCACACAACGGGGCCAGGCTGGGAACCGGACCTTGCCAGGAAACAAAGGACCTCTGGTTCTGTTGCACTTAACGCCCCTCCCAAAGGAGAGAAATGAAAAATGACATCCCGTTAGAACTTAGAGTGAATGTGCAGTTTGTGCAGCCGTCCAACTCGTTTGGGGTTTTAATCAGCCCCACGGCGAGTGGGAACCCTCAGCGCAGAGCCCAAAACACAGAGAGAGCCCTCTCAGGTTCAGACTTCACCTCGGATTAGTTCTAGTCTTAGTTCTGTTCATTTTGCAGCACCAAACAGAATTCTGTATGAAACTCTGTGGCAGCGGTTCGCTGACGCTTCATTTGTTTTCCAAAATGACTCAGTTCCTGTGAATGAGCTCCATTGTGACCAGAAAACCTTCCAGGCTCCAACACTAAGCGGCGAGCACCAGACGCTGCTCAGACAAAGGAACGTTGTGACGTGGTAGCCTTATAGCTCCTTATAAGGTCCCCAAAAGTATAAGCACACGCCTCTTCAATCAAAAAATGGCTTTTATGTAGAACCACTACAGCAGATGTACAAATCGAGCACCTGTATGAGTTCAGTGTTGGTATAACAGTTTAGGGAAGGTCTTTTTCTGTTTGTAACTGGGGCCTAGGGCACAAATCAAAGGTTTAAGAGGACAGATTAAGTCAGATTAGTGTGCAAGAAGTCCTGGGATGAACCGAGGTACGAGGTTTTGCTGAATTGCTACATTTTGTGCTGTGGTGAGCTCCCCCTGGAGGCTGGAAGCTGCAATACCGTCCTTGCTACTGTACAACTACTGTACAGAATTTCATAAATGTTTTTTTGTTCAACATTAAAAATGAAAAGAAGACAATCCAACAGGGTAATACTCCAAAATCCTGCAGAAATCCCTCCCCGAAGCTTCACAGTAGATTTATATCTCAATACTTTCCTTCGTGCTGTGTGCGTTCATTTATAGAGCTGATGTAATGTATAGATCTAAATATAACATGAAGGTGATAAATCGATCAGAAGCCGCAGCAGACGTTCCATCAGACGGCTGGGATGCGTTGCGTCAAATTACCGTCCGCCATCTGAAACACAACGTTAGTCATGGTGAGAGGTCATGTGACCCAGATCTGTTCGCTTTCTCCTCCACACTTTTCTCTGTTTTCACAAAACAGGCTCCGGGGAACAAGGTTTCCCAGACACGACGCCTGAGCCGCGGCGTCAAATGAGCGCTTATACATAGCCCCATTTGCATAGAGCCTTTCCGTTACATCCACGTGTGTCATTACAGTTCAAATTCTTAATTATACCACAATTTTCCCAGAGGGGGAAGAAATTCACGGAGGCCACTTCTCTCCACCGTCTGTCCATATGGCGTTTAATTAAAAGTTTTCTTAAGGAGTAAATTGTGTTCAATTCAATTAAAACTGTAATGTCATAGAAAATAATGGGCACTGCCTTTCTACAGTAGTCTGTGGAGGATTCAAGAAAAAAAAAAAACTGGCGTTCGCAGTGTTTGCCGTGAAAAGTATATATATATATTTTCCCTGTTTTCTTGATTTGTTGGGGAGAGGGAGCGTAAGAACCCGAGAACAAAATATGCAAGGAGCAAATATCACCGAAGCCTCCTACATGGTATCAGGCCTTAGGCATTGCAAATTAACATCGCTCGAGCTATTTGTAGATTCCACTCTTGGAATTTAGACCATGACAAATAAGGTATTGGAGTTCGGAATTCCTATTTATCTGTGTTGCACAGAGGCACCTCGTTGGGGGCGAAGAACAGAGGATTTAAAAGCAAGACAAAGCGCATTCTGTGGGATAAATTAGAAAATAGATAGATTTGCGGCGTGTTGGAAGGCAGACCCGCGCAGATGCCGTCTTTTGAGAGGGCGGCAGACTGGCGGTGTCAAGTACAGAAGAGAAAGGAAGTGACTTTGGGTGAAGACGTCGGTAGAATAACGTGCCAGCGTTCTGCCCTGTGCCTGCAGGACGAGGAGGCTGCACTCCATGTGGAACAGCTTAACTCAGCAGAGAAGAAAAGTCACAGCTCTAACAGCTTCCTCGTCTCCGCGGAGGCTTTCTGTAAGATTTTGGAGCGTGTATGTGGAAAGCTATACTCATTTATCTAGAACAGCATTCGTGAGGTCAGACACCGATGACAGTAGGGTGAGGGGACCTGACCTGGGATGGAGTTTAGAGATTTGTGTGGATCAGACAAATTCTGCTTCAAATCCATTCAACCAATGTCGCTCAAGGAGGCGACACTGGGGCTTAGTGATTGGCATGTTCTCCTCTCAGCACTGGGGATTCCCGGTTCGAATCCCGATTTGGGTGGACTTTCCATGTTCTCCCTGTGTGAGTTTCCTCCGGGTTCTCCGGTTTTCTCCCACAGTCCAAAAACATGGTTCAAGGTCAATTGAATGCTATAAATTGCCCCATTAAGTGTGTTTGTGTGAGTGAGTGTGCCCAGCGACAGATTGTCACACAAGGAAGAGTAGCCCCCCGGTCCTCACAAGGGTTTTTATTTATTTTAAAACTTAGAACTATAGAAAAAAGCTCTATATGAAATAATACTATAGATAGATAATTAAATACGTTATTGATCCCAAAGGAAAATTTAGGGCAACCTGTTCCATATTCCACAAATTAACTTAGAAATATAAATATACAAATATTTTAATAATATATAAAATATGAAAAACCAATACACTCAGGGAATGTGTTTATTGTCTAGGATTTTACACGTATCAATATACAATAAACAGATTTATGATACGATATATACGATATAAACACTATATACAGACGATTTACAATATATACTGGTGCAAATGTTTAAAAATGTATGTGGAAGGTGCATTTGTGCAGTGGTTATGGTAACAGTATGTATGGCGTATTCGTGATGATGATGATGATGATGATGATGGCCTGGGGAAAGAAACTGTTTACGTGCCTATTAAGCAACAACAGTGTGTATTGTGTACACACTGATTTACACACACAGCAGTAATAAACCTAAACCATGATGACTTTACTTTGCGAATAAAAAGGACCTTCCCCAAACTGTTTTCCCGAAGTTGGAAGCATACAACTGACCATAAATCTGTTAGGTGCTTGATTTGATTTATTTACGGTAATAAGACTTAATATTACATTTCCCCTCATGATCAGTGATCAATAAATGATATGTATAAATGATATATACGGAGTGTACAGAACTGAAACCAGGACCGGCTGCCAACCTGCGCACCACCACGCCGTCCTGCTCAACAATATCCCTTGGTTTTGAAATCAATTGTACACACTTTTGCCAACTTTTTAGTAAGGAAAGCTATTGGGTGTCACAAAAGTCGATAAATAACGTCACCGCCTAATTTGCATAATGATTAATTTGCGTGTTTAGGGAATAAACATTGTGGGACAAAAAAAAAAGAACTTCCAATGTTGATTTTATTTTGCCTTTGAAATACGGCGTCACTTCTTACAACGAATGACTTCACATGATTTATTTTTACGTAGTTACGAAGCTAAATGTTTATCTTTATTCATAGAGACCCACGGCGTGGACGAGGTGAGCGACTGACACAGTGGTCAGTAGGTTGTGGGTTCAAAGTTACCAATGTGGAGCAAGACCCTTAGCTCTCACTGCTCCAGGGATTCTGTATGTGACCCTGTGTTTTGAACCCAAATATTAAGTGGTATATTTGTAAGTCACTTTGGATAAAAGCGTCTGGTCAGTCATTAGGGGGCGGGGTCAGTGGCAGCGGTGAGCATGTGCAGTTCAGTTGCAGTTTGGACGTTCAGAGATGCGGGTCTCTCTGAGCGCTGAGAGTGTTGTGGAACGAGGCTCCAAACAGAAACTGAAGAACATGTGGCGCTCCATTTATCGCTTTAAAAAAAAAACTGGCTAGAGGGTCTGAAAGGGCGCTAAATATAGAGATTGTTCCTAATTTGGCAAAAGTGGTTGTAAATATAAGAGTTAATCTAAATGTAAAGACTCCTGGCTTCGTTACAGCGTGGACTTTTCACTGTTTATTACACTACAATCTTTTAAAAACTGCACTGAAACTACGGTAAATAAGGAAGAGAGATGTGCGTCGTAAAAACAATAAGAGTGAATCTTTACACGGCAAAAGGAGACGTATGGGTTCCTCCAACGGTTCCCACATGGACATCATGAGAACAATCAGTTACAGCTCGTTGTAACGCAGCTTCAGTCAGAGCTCATTACTCTGCTTTCACCACTTTATCACATCGTCACTTTGGATGTCTGAGAGATTTGGCTTAAGGCTTTTCAAGAGCTTCGCGTGCCATCAAGTCAGCGTCGGCGCATTCAATGGCGACGAGCTAAACGAGCCTCGAGGTCTCCACGCGTCAGCCGACGTCTTGCTTCCGACGCGTGCGTCTAGCTGACAGAGACGGGGACGAGTGCGGCCCGAGGGCATGTGCGGGAGGGGACGGCGGATCCGGCGCAGCCTGCCCGTGAGAGCGTGAGGCGGCGGAGTGAGGCGGGACGGCGCATTCTTCACTTTTAATGGAGTGTCAAGAGCAGCTCGGAGATTAAGTGTGCTCAAATCGCTCAGATAAAGCCGGGCCTCGCCGCTGATGCTTTATTTGTTATTGATATTTACGCCGTGTCATATTTCCCCTCAGGGATTAAAGCTTAAAGCCAGTGGCTTAGTGGCTCTGCTAGGGCCCCGGAAAATCTGCCGCACCCCCCCCCCCCACCCCGTCCCCTGTTACACTAAATCCCACCTTCATCTGATGTCTCTTTCCGCCGTTTAGCGAAGAAGACGCGCTGCTGGGGTTCCGTTTTTTTTTCGGCTCTCTTCACGTTTCCATTATTTATATAATTCATATATACACTACAAGCAGTATATATAACATTTTAAAATTCTGAATTCACTCCAACTCCTTTCTGAAAGGGGTCTAGTAGTACCTCCACCTCACAGCACGGGGGTCCTGGGTTTGGTTCCTGGGTGGGTACGAACAAACGATCCCTCAGATGGAGATTTATCCAGACTGCAAGAACTTAAAGTCTAAGCAGCAAGTAATATAAAATTTGAGGTATACGGCTTAAAAGACTTTAATTTAGCCCCGCCCCCCGGTCTTCGGAGTTTGTATATACGTCCTATGTGACGTGGATGGTGGAGAACAAGCCAAGGCGTTAAAGCAGATGAACTGAACGTGCAAAATGACAAAAAGACAAAAATGGACTGCAGTGATTCAGTGCACGGTGGCGCCCCCCCGTGTCCAAATGACCCAAATGATCAAAAAAAGTGATACGTAAAAAAACAAGGGCGTTCGTTTAAATGCTAAATTTACACTTTGAGTTAAAAAACATCTAAACAGTGAGCACCTGGATAGGCCCCAGTACCCTCCACGTCCCTGATTACCATGTTGCTGTTTATATTTAATCTGAAGAAGTTTGACGGTTCTGGTACTGGAGATGGGTTCTCGTTACTCTGGTGAATCTCTGGTCCACATCCTCATGTTCAAAAATATAAAGAGATTTAAAAAAATCAATCTAAAAAGTAAACTTTCATTTGGACTCGAACCAAACAAACAAATTAACAGGTGTGTCGTCGTCGTCGTCGTTTTTTTTTTTTTTTTTTTTTTTGCGTCGCCTCCGGAATAAACGACGACCAGGATCTGATCTCTGCGGAGGTTTGAGGGAGCGAGACGTTCCGCCTGATCGTAGTTAATAATGAATCGATTGTTTATCCCGCCGCAACTTAGAAACTTGACAGCGCGAGACACCAGTACAACCTACATCTTCCTTTCTCCCCTCGTCAACTCTCCTCCCCGTCTCTCTCCTTCCTCCTCGCTGCGAGTCTGTTCGGCTGACAGACAGCTCACGCTCCGGTGGCATCTGCCTGCTGCTCCGCAGCTTGCCTGTGTGATCGACTCTCTCCAGCTCCAACACTTCGTCTTCTCTTCTTAGTCCTGCTCTCCCTTCAGAATGCGCAGCTTGCGTGCCAACTCGCTGCCTCTATTAACTCGCGTATCATCTTATGTACTGCCAAAGCAGATTGTGTTTGGAGGGCAGGCAATTAAGCAGGAGGGGGAAAAAAAATAATCGCAGCACAATTTTGGCTGCAATATTTACGAAAACGCCGAAGCTTAAGCGAAGGAACATGACAAAGTCAACGCCATGGAGAATAATGATGTAGTGCTGAGATTTACTGGGAAGGAAAAGCTGGCACATTCCTAATTACGCGGGGCCAAATGTCAAGCCTGCTCGTTGTCAACGTATTTAGTTGGTGTTTCTCCACCGCCGCCGCCGCCGCCGCCACCACCAGCAAGTTTAGCCCATGTTTTTGCGAATCTAATTATAAGTCATCTAGCCGCTCCACGTCTCCCCCACTGGCCTGTTGGAAATTTTTAGTGGAGCTGAAGATGAATGCGGAAGTCGAGGTGACCGTACTTTATTTGTTTGCGAGGCAGCACGCGGAGATAAGCGAATTAAAGCCGTGTGGCCGGAGAGACGCTAAATTAGTTCAGGGTAACGCCTCTGTAATTTGGCTTGTAATATCACCATGCCCTCGCCGCCTCCTCGTGAGAGGGATCACCTGGAGCCTCCTAATTACGTATGAGATCCCCAGATGAGATCTTACGCTCACATCTGTTATGAAGACCACGGACAGGACAGACGACCTCACTCGGGGTTTAGCGACTGCCGTGTGTGTGTGTGTGGAGGCTGTGCGGGGGCTTGTGCTTGGCAGGAGCCAGGCGTTGCGGTTGCGTTAGCAGTGCTGCAGATGGTGAGCACTCTGAGCTGAAGGTGAGAGAATTGTGTCTGTGTGTGTGTGTGTGTGAGAGGTTGGCGGGCCATGCTGTGCCAGAGAGAGCAGGCAGGCGTCGGCGGCGTGATACTGATACCGCGCCGCCGCTTTGCTCCGGGCCCCGCCGGCACCCTGCGACTTGGCTGGGGGACAAACGAGGACTGCGTAGGCACCAGATACGCCAATCGGCACGTCGGCTGCCCGCGTGTGTGTTTGTTGAGGAGATCGCGCGACATACACGCTCCGCCTCACCTGTCACCTGCCTGTGATGGAGCCGACGGGCGAGAATGCAGGAGCTGAAGCACGAGCGGCGCTTCCCCCCTCCGAAGTTAAAACCGGAGAGTTCCACTGCGAGACACTTGGCGAAGACCGATTTGTAATTCTCACGGCGGCGCCAGATCGCAGGAACTTTACTCCCCAAACTTCTGAGACGAGAGTTCAATGTGTTTTACGAAGAAGAAAAACTTAAGGGAAACTTCAGGGCCGTCTCGTCTCTCTGGTTATCTTTGATTGACGGCAGTAAGACCTCCGGTAGTGCCTCCACCTCACAGCACGGGGGTCCTGGGTTCGGTTCCTGGGTGGGTACGGACAAAGACGGTGCACAGAAACGATCCCTCAGATGGAGATTTATTCAGACTGCAAGAACTTAAAGTCTAAGCAGTAAGTAATGTAAAATTTAAGGTATACGGCTAAAAATACTTTAATTTAGCCCCGCCCCGAGGTCTTCTGGGTTTGTATATACGTCATAAATGAGGATGAGGATGGTAGAGAACAAGCCAAGAAGTTTGTTGAACAGAATGTGCAAAATGACAAAAAGGGGTGTGGCTTTGGGCTGCACAGTGGCGCCCCCGGTGCACAAATGACCCAAAGATCCCAAATGATCAAAAAAGTGGATCAACCTTGTAAGAAGCGTCCGCTCACTGCGTTATTTGTAGCGCTCACTTCCAGCACAATTATGGGATGTGGAAAGGGGATTCACACAACGGCTGGGATAGGAACCAGCTTTAGTACAGACAGTATTAACTCGCAAACTGTTGCCATTCGGTTGATGGAACTCGCCAAAGGTCCCGCTCCTGTCCCATGGTGTTCTCTCTTCCCGCGGCATATAAAGGCCGCACATATGAAGGCCGCCGCGCCGCCGTAACCGCGTGCTTTTCCAACAATATGGACATAAAGATAACGAGAGGTGTTTAAGAGCCGCCTCCTACCAGTCAGAATTGCTGCCCTCTGGTGGTCTCTTTCGCCTCTGGCTCAAAGCACTCCCACAGTCACTGCAGATTCATCCTTTTCATCTACTTAAAAAATATGTTCTAAATCTGCCGAGACGTCGTTGGACAATTAAAAGTCCGCCGCAGTGATCCCCGCCGTTTCATAGCGCCGTCACTGAGTTCCTCCAGTGATGTCACACACTAACTTCCTGGAATTTCCAGAGCAACCTTATCGATAATTTGCTTCAACTTGTTAATTTTTAAATTAAATTTATTTTATACTCATTTACATTTTAGAAGCTAAAATTACGTGAACTTTTCAGGCTGTTCCATTAGGTGGCGCTTAGCTTTTAAATCATGTACAAAACGCAGGATTCTGCAGGGTTCTGAAGACATGGGATTATTTAATGAGCTTATGACTCAGAACAGAATAAAAGTTTCGTCCTCCTGATATCTGTATCTGATGGCTGTGGACCGTTCATCTACGGTAAAGTGGTTTTAGCAGAGGCCAAGGTTGGGACCTGAGCGACGTTTTAAAGTTGTGATGCAGAGTTTTAAAGATTAATTCTCCTGAACGACTCACGCAGTTTTATTACATCCGTAGCGACTCCATACAGTAACCTTCAGTAAGTTATTTAAAGAGGTTCTAAGGTCAGGGTCAGGTGGAGCACGTGGGCGGAGGACGTCGGTGGAGGACGCGGCGGCAGCTTCTCAGTCACTCCAGCGTCACAAAGAGGCTTTTTGAATCACATTTGCTTTTCATTTAGATTCAATTTAAACCCTCTGCATCCTTTATATGTGATTTCCTTAAATGTCGTACATTAAATGCTCTCTTTTGTACCAGATCTTTTCTTTTATACCTTTATTCACCGAATGTCATGTTTTCTTTTTTCTTCATTGAACTGTTAACTGTACTCCTGAATAAAAGCTACAAATATAATGATCTTTATTCTTTTCTTTCTAAGGCCGAACGGTTCTTTCAGGGAAAACATGTTGAAGAACGTTTAAATTCTGTAGAATATAAAATGCATAGCGGTATATTGTGAGCAGGAGGATTTGGGTTTGTGTTGGTGATGAGGTTGTAATACTGTACAATACACACGAGCTGATTTACAGAAACACTGCAGCGGATTCCGGTGCACATCACCACCGGACGACAAAATCAACCACCATGTCGTGAAGTTTGAGGAATTATATGCTTTCAACGTGAACGTGTTGTGTGAACTGGTTGGGGGGGGGCTATGGCGTCAGAAAGGGTCCAAAAGTTGAGAACTCAAAAACAGAATTCGTAAGAATTTTTCGTTGCACATTTTTTCGCTCGAGCTTCTCATTTTTGCGCTCGCGCTTCTCTCTATCGCCCCCTCGCATCTTAAAATTTCTCACGTTCCACTTTTGTATTTAGGACCCATTGTAACGTGTGGACGAGATCTAGACAGTAATGAAAAGGCGCAAAAATGAGAGTCGTGGAAAAAAAAAAAAAAAAGGAGCGCGAGCGCAAAAATGAGAAGCGCGGGCGAAAAAATGAGAAGCACGAGCGAAAAAATGAGAAGCACGAGCACAAAATTAAGAAGCACGCGCGTCAAAATGAAAAGCACGAACGCAAATATAAGAAGCGCGAGTGCAAAAATGAGAAGCGCGAGCGCAAAAATGAGAAGCGCGAGCGCAAAAATGAGAAGCGCTAGCGAAAAAATTAAAAGCGCAAGCGCAAAAATGAGAAGCGCGAGCGCAAAAATAAGAAGCGCGAGCGCAAAAATAAAAAGCGCGAGCGAAAAAATTAAAAGCAAAAGTGCAAAAATGAGAAGCACGAGCGCAAAAATAAGAAGCATGAGTGC
>JAOUQT010000013.1:9215470-9228076 GCA_025769995.1 Xyliphius kryptos | reverse complement strand
ACCTTCGAGCTCTGAGCCCTGAACTATAGGGGACTATGAAGGATATGCTTGACTAAATAAATAAGTTTTCAGCCTAGCCGGTAGCCAGTGCAGTGTGAATAAGACAGGGGAGGTGATGAGACATTTAAAGCTTGTCTTTGCCAGTGTCTCAGTGTTTTACAGTATTGTCCAGTAATTATCTATTGTCTAGTGTCTTTAAGAACCTTTAACAGTTATTCTGGAGAATGTCACACAATTATATATTTTTCTAAAACTCTGTGATTTTATTGTTTATATAAATATTTTTTGTGTAAGATTTTATTTATTGCTGAAAAAGTTGATATTATTTTGTAATAATTAATTTATGTCAATGATGATGTCAATAACAGTAGGAGACGTGTAAACAATACCAGAATTACTGGAGAATGTGATTACGTGCATGTTTTGTGTCTTGTTGTGATTTATGGTGTGATGATGGTCCAGGTGCTTCGTTGCAGTCGGAATTTAAAGAAAAAGACTTTAACTGAGGTCAGTTTGATCTGATCTGTGAGGAGGACCTGCTTGAGACCATTCTCCAGGCCTGTGATACACAGTGAAGAGGTATGCCCACCTTAAATGTGGCATGTAAAATAAAACTTGGAGACATTTTGGAGTTCAGCAGAAATATAGATTTGATGTGAGGTGTAAACTCTCATCAACGTTTGTTTATTGCATTATCATCTCTGCAGGTCAAGCAATACTTGCGTCATGGAGTTTGGTGTGACCCCAAGGCGGCACAACCCAGTAGATAGCATTTGCCGCAAGCTGCAGACGATCCAGCGGCGTGACTGTGAGCAAAACTCTCCGTTCCAGATCCCCAAACTTCAGTCGAGCAGCTATGACAGCCCACACTCGGGCCTGAGGCGCAACATGGACACCATCCTCAAGAAACGCAAAGGAGATACGGAGCAGAACATCTCACCGCTCGTGCTCACTCCCAACGCTTCTCACAGCACTGGAAGAGCCTCCTATGTCCCTGTGACACCATTCAGTCCAGTTAATGCCACTTATAATATCGCCAGCACGCTGGGTAAGCTGGCAGAGAAGGGCAACGTATCACACGGGCACAGCCGAGCCTGGCATCTTAGCTGTTCCACACCTGCTATTCCAAACGGTGACACTCTCTTCAGCTTCACACCAAGCGAGAAGGAGAAAAGCACAACACCGGCACATAGCCTGGTCTCCTACAACCTCAACTTTTGCTCCTCAGATGCCTCCACATTATTAGACTCTGAGCTTCCTTATCCAGCGCTGGTGGTCAAGAGACTCTCAATGGGAGATGGTACGTGCACCACAAATAACGACCATCACTAACAAGTCTACTAGGAAACTGATCACAATAATAAGAACAAATAAACTGATAACATTTCTAAAAAACTGTTTTGTGGTTCAAGACTAATCACATTTCTGTACAGTATATTTTCAAGGGAAACAAATTCTGCTGCAACTGAAATTTGTTACTGTCCATCATAACAGTTTTATTCCAAGTCACATTGTTTTCTTGTATGAAAAATTTGTATTTTTTTTTAAACATAGTTAACTGTGCAGGATGATTATATGTTAGGTTTGGTTTTACAAAAACAGATGTGTGTCAATGAAAAGGTCTCAGCTTTTCACAGCACATCATTTTGACACACTTTAAAAATACAATGAATGCCAATATGTAGCCACAAAAATTCTGTGGACTAAAAACTTTTTTTTAATTTTGATTTCAATATGGCATGATCATAAATGCCATAACATCCCAGTTCCAGGATGTGATGATGTTTCTTTAAATCCTTCCTTAATCCTACTTCCTATTAGGAAGTGAATCGTTGTTTGTCAGAATTCATGGAACTGATAACAGTCAAGAAAAACACTGTTTGCAAGAAAAAAAGATCCAATTTCTCTGCAGAATCACTTGCTCTTTTAAAAGGACACATCAGCATTTTTGTGAAATGTACATTGCTCAAAAAAATAATTGGTACACTTAAGCAACACAACGTAACTCCAAGTCAACCACATTTCTTATCCTTTCTGGCTGATGTTTTAGTCTCTTTTGCATTTTGTCAGTTCTCTCACCATAGAGGTAGCATGAGGTGGTGTCTACAACCCACAGAAGTTGCTCAGGTAGGGCAGCTTATTCAGAATGGCACATCAATGTGAGCTGTGGCAAGAAGGTTTGAGAGTATTGACCTTACTTGGCAGACAGGAATGCAGGTGGTTTTGGATTTGGATTTTACAGGCGTCCTAGATGGTCCATATTTGTATGTTCTCTATGGCGCATTGTAGTGTCTGTTTAAATGCTGGCATGTATCCACAATTTGATACATAATGACTAATGCTGGGGTCAACAGCTTGTTTGATATTATTGATCTGATAAACCATGCGCTGCGATACTTCTTTTTGTTTGCTTGAGATAGAGATATTGTATCATAAGCTACATGCTGTCAGGGTTTCTGTGAACCACCTTACTGGATCTGGTTCTTCTGCTTTTAGTGTAGTCCTACCTCGCACCAAGATTTTAAATCATTTTTAAGTTGCTTTTTTTAAGATAAATTTGGGGGTGTTTCATCCATGTTTTCAGCAATATTATAATTGACTGCTACATGGGTCTCCCCAGATTTTCTTTTCTTTTAGTCTTGATGCAGATTTACAGCTAATATGGTCATCTGAACAAACATTAGTTATTTTTTTAATGTAAATAATATAAATGTAGATGTAGCCAAAAAAAACGTACTACTAATACTGATGTTGAATTGACCTTTAAATTATTGTATTACTCCATAAGAATGATCTTAATGGAGCATAATACCGATAATGTCCATGTAAAAAAAAAAAAAAAAAAAAAGAAAAATTTAAAGAATCTTTGAAAGTAAAAAAAAATTAATTTAAAAACATACAGTAAACAATGGAAATACAAAGTAATATTTCTTTAAATAAAACAATAAAACAAACTTTGACAATGAAATTTTAAATTTTACTGTACATGGAAGAAGAAAAATTAAATACCTTCATCACACAAGCCAAGGGCCTCATAAGTGATGAGCTCATTGGCAGAAAAACAGTCATGAAGCTCGATGACATTAATATCCAACGGCTTTAGGCCTGCTACTTCATAGCACCTTTTAGCTGCACGTCGAGTCATGTCATAGCCAACCTGAAAGAAAATGCTGGGTTCTAAATTTATGTCGTGATTACGAAATTTGCCAGCATTAAAATCAAAAAGTCTCTGCTTTTCCACCCCTTCACTTACCATCTTGATGCAGCTGTTCTCCTCAAAGGTTGTGGCAAGATCTGTGACCATTTCCTGGGCAATTATTTCTACAGCCTTGGCTTGTAAACCATGTTTCCTCACAAACCTCTCGCTTGCCAGAACTGACGCTCCAGCTCCGTCAGATGTAGGACTACACAGACATTCACACGAGCACAAACACCCAAAGTTAACTACGATTTATCTGTAAAATAACTAGAACAACACATTAAGACTTTGGTTTACATACCCACTAATTAATTACAATTATTATTAAAAATTCCTTTTAGAACATGTGAACACAAACATACCATGAACTAAGTACAACATTATGCACAACTAACCAGCACTGTAGCAGTGTGAGAAAATCAAAAACCTTGCGAGACTTCAAGATATGATCCAGGCTGTATTCATCCTGAAACTGAGAATAGCTGACAAAATATATACAGTAGACAGTCAAAGATAAGGGTCTGTTAAACATACATTATACTATAGTATTTATTTCAAGTAAAATGTCAGTTTTGAAATAGGATAATAACAATAACAGGCTGACAATAAATGGACAAACATTGAGATGCACCTCTTAAAAAACGTTTTTGTGTAGGCCCCTGATTTCTCGCAAAAAATACACCTCAAATTAAAAATTTTTTAATACTCATTTGTATTTCCTTTGTACTGGAAGGCCACAAATAATGAGGGGGGGGGGAGCCCAAATTTATATAATTATCGCAAAAAAAAATAGCCGAAAAACATTATTTGCACCTTTACAAAATTGTGGGTAAATAACTGTTCCAAGCATGTAATAGACTAAGTTTTAAACCAATTGTAGAAGCTTGATTGTTGAAGTTGAGCAGCTGAGTAGCCTGTTCTGTTAGGAATGATTTTCCTGATGTTATACAGAATGAATCTGCAGGAATGAGCAGTTTTTGTGACCTAATCTGAAAGTTTTAGATGATTTTCAATTGAGAAACCAAGAATACGGACTGAGACAATTAGCAAATTCATGATAAATTGAGGGTTTAGCTGGGATTATAAGTAACTCAGGTTTGTGGGAGAATATTTTACAAAAGTTTCATTCATTTATGTGTTCCACATATTCCTCCACTAGGGTCTCTTGTCATCTGTCACAAGAGATGTTACATCTCCATTGCCATAATTGTAACATCAAGCACCTAGATATGCATTATAGACAACAGTATGCTTTTAACTTTGTGGGAATAGTTTGGGTCTTTTTCTTTTTAAAATAGCTGGGCTCTCCCTTGTTCTCTTTTAATCTACTATGCCCTAGTGTACAAATCAATTCAGTGTAGAAAAATTTTACTGGCCCACACAAAGCCCTGATCACAATCTCATTAAAACATTAGTGGGATAATCTGGAATAGAGACTGCAAGCCAGATCTCATCCTCTCTTCACCTCATTCTCACAAATCTTCTGGATAAAGGGGCAATTCCACAGACAAAAAGTATTGCAGAAATCATTTCAAGAAGAGTGAAAGCTATTATAGTTGCAAATGAGGGGACCAACTTAGAATTAGATGTCATAAAATCCTTTTAGGAGTAGTGCGTAGTGTGTCCCAATTTTTTATATAGTATTTGTATGTGGAGTGTTATAATAATAAATTACATTTTTAATCACAATTTGAAATTCAAATGGTTTGTAATAGACCTTACGGGTTATTCGTTGAGTGCTTGTGATTTTTCCAAGCAATTTTGGCAAAATGTTCCGGCTTGGTACCTAGAAAAATCACAGCAACATAACTTTTATTAATTATAGAAGCACATTCCATAATTTCTTTTTTAATATTGACATGATCCTCATGTAAATGCCTGCAGTTGGGAAAATATTTGCTTGTGCTCTTATCAAAATAACTACAAAAAGCCAAAAACATTGTTATTTATAACCCAGTTCATTTATGAAATCTTAATTTACTTTAATCCTGCAGAGATTCTAAGATGTCTTGTTAAAATACAGGCCAGATGTGCAATAGGTCAAAAGATAACATTTTCCCAAATAGAGATTTTAAATTGAAACTTTTATCAACTTCCATGTGTATTTCAGTCCACCACTGCATTAAGAAATACAACCTAAACCACTACCAAGAGACCCCATCAAGCTTTATGCATCCCAGTTTATCTCAAACAGCGTGTCTATTTTATTAGGAAATACAGACCAATAAAATTTTAAATGGTTACAGTTAAGTTTAGAGACCTTTTTGAAGGTCATGGAGGATAAGTCGCTTTAATTTACAGGGAAATATACACTATGTGCACAATTATGGATTTGAGAAAAGTCAACCATGACTCTACCTAGAAAACAATTATCTTCCAACTATGCCATATTCCAAAACAGCAACCTACATCGACATGGCCATGGTGAGGAAGGCTAAAACCCGACCAACACTAAACAAGACAAAAGCTGAAGCATCTACAGCAGAGGTATTTAATTAGGATTCAGTAGGGTCCAGTTAGAGGAAATTTTGTCAGGCCAAGATCCCAGACTGTCAATTTATAACCTGTGTTATTATTTAGTAACAGATCCTGTATACCGAAGTAGCCTAGTAGTTCTATCAACATTTTATGCCATCAACAACTGATTACAAACCAAATTACAAATATAGTTTAATATATTAAAACAATATATATTTTTTAAATGCTTAACTGAATGAATTATTTATAACATTAAACATATTTTTCCTGAATTAAAAACAAGAGTTACATTAAAGAAACATTTTGCTTTTGAAAAAAGTGCATCATAAAGTGCATGCTAATAAAAAATTTAATAAAATGGCTTCTTCTTAACTCCATTTTACAGCTTAATTTTTTTCTCTGTTTTCACTATCGACTTATTTTTTTAAAGCATGTCATCTGAATAAGCCTTTCATTGACTCAACTTATCCTTTAACTCTGGGTTACCTTACCTTTTTGACACTAAAGCTTTTTCAAGGGCACTGAGTAATATGAGGAACTATTTGTTTATACCTTTATGGGTCGGTCAAGTTTGATATTCCACATTCGGCAGATATTGATATTTTAAAAATGCCTTCTTACAAATGAAATTAATTTAAGAAAAAAACTCAACTGAATAGAGAACAAATTACAAACAGAACCACCTGTCTGTCTATTTATTATTTAACACAACTTTTCAAGCTCAGTTATCATTTTTCACTTCATATATGTTCTTTGTTTGTTTGTTCTCCCCGTGTCTGCCTGGGTTTTCTCCGGGTTCTCTGGTTTCCTCTTACATTCCAAAAACATTAAGGCAAATAGAATGCTCTAAATTGTCCTGTATAGTGTGTGAATGTTTTGTGGATGTTTGAGTGAGTGTGTCCCCAACGATGGATTGGCGCCCAGCGAACCCTAAATTCTGGGTGAATTTGGGGTCTGAGCAAGGTCTCCTGCAATATTTGCAGTAAATGGGATACAGTTTAATGGAATCGAGTCACTGACTTGAAAAATTAATTTCGAATCATTTTGAAGGCTCTGATTTACACACTTACTCTTACCCTCTTAAAGATTCTTAAGAAGGCATGGGAGTTTGCCCATCCAATTCAAATATGCTTTGTGGATCTGGAGAAAACATTTGACTGTGTCCCTCTGGTGCGGTGTTCCGGGTATGTTAAATTGGAAGATCATCTTGGGGAAGACACAGGACAAGTTTGAAAGATTATAACTTGACCTTGACACCACTCGGTGTGCCCCCCTGAAGAACTAAAAGAAGTAGCTGGAGTTAGGAATGGCTAGCCTTCTTTGCTCAGTCTGCCGTCCCCACAACCCGGACCCACATAAAATGGGAATAAAGGATGGATAAATAGATGGATGAAAGAAAAAAAAAATTCTGTTTTGTGGGATTATTTCAATCAAAATAATAATAAAAAAAAGTAGATAAGACGGCCAAGATAATTTTCTGAATGCCTGAGATAAAGTTGTGTATTGCAGCAATGCAATTACAGTAGACGTGAACAATTAAAAGTAATAAAATATATAAAAAGTATTATAAAACAAGTAGTTCTAATCCTTAAGTCTGATTGGCTGAGCTGTTTGTCCAATCGACATTACTGATAAAAATGCACACCTTTGACAGCTTTACATTTGGATCAATGCGTGAAGCGTGCAAATATGGTACAACATTATTCTAAATCATGTACCATGAATTGAAATACAAATAAATGAAAACAGCAATCCATGTCCTGATAAGCACTAAGCTAGTGTTCTTTTACTGAACAATCATTTTTTACCTTAAAAATCGACTACATTACATTGCAGAAGACCAGTTAATTAACAATTTTGTTTTAAATGAACACATTTATGAATTAAATTTATTTACAATAATGCACACCATCTTGTGCCTTATTGCTTCAATAAAACACAATGAAATATATAGTACAGTATATGCATACTATACATGTATATCAAAACAAAAAATGGTGAATACTACTATAAAATTACACTCTAAACATTAAAATATGAATAATACAAGATATAATCGAAAGATAATTGTGTTTTACGAGTGTATGTAGTGGACTTATGCAAAGGACTTATGGCTGTATAAATAAAGGGTAGAAATCAGTGCCAATATCAGGTGAAATGGTTTAACAAGTTAGCCTTGAATAAAAGTGATAAAAAGGCTGATTAACTGATAGAGACGGAATAACCATAGAATATTATTGGTGTTAATTAACATCTGCCTATAAAATTGTTCATTAAATCAAAAAGCATTCAGTGAGCATAGAAAATGTCTAATTTTATACATTTATATGATCCACCCCATGAACATTTGATGTGATACACTTGAAGTGACCTGACTAACCTTACTTAATGGAAAGGGGATTAAAAACTTAATGTTTGTTTGCATGTTCTCCACAGTACCACAAACAACTATTTGCCAAGACATGCATGATGCAAAAAAATGTAGTATGTGACCTTGCTTTGTGCAACAGAAATCTGATCATGCATTTATCAAACATTTTGACAGGTTCACAATCAACACAACTCATAGGCGCACTATTTTCTTCACCATGTGCACCAGTCTATACATTTAACATGAAAGAACAACTGTATTAAGCCCCTGTTGTGTGAATTGCATATACATTTTTTGTTGGTTATATATATATTTATATGCTCTAATAATGACCAACCTACTAAACAAATCAAAACACAACTAGCAGATTTTTGAAGGCATCAATCATGTCAACACAGATATTTTGAACGTTTTTAGACATGTTAAAAAAGATAACGTTAGTTAAGGTTAGTGATTAAGTAGCACTGACATTTTGTCAGAAAATAAAAAAGGAGGGTAAATGTGATATAATTAAAGCACATCTAATTCCCAGTGGTAACTGATTATTTTTCTGATTAATGAATTACTCAATTTTACTGTTTACACTTACTGTATTTTTCCATGTGTTCTCTTCCAGCATTGCCGAACATCTGAGGTGCAGCAGGCGCAGCTGCCAGTCCATAACGGTTGATCATCACCTCCATGTGTTTGTCCATAGGGTTGGTCCTGTCCATGTACTAGAAAATCAGTCACACACACAAAATAAGATCCCAAGCCTTACTGATCAGGTTGCAGCAACTCAACACACAAACACATACCACTTTAATAGTTTTATTGAAGTGCTAAAGTAAAAGTGATTTAGTTTGCCTACTGTTCTTACACATATTTATCCCACCAGTCCAGTGAAACACATACATATACAAACACTGAGTGAAGTGAGCCCATGAGCCTGGAGCGATGGGCAGCCTTGTAAACGGTGCCGCGGGAGCAATTTGGGTTAGTTGCCTTGTTTAGAAGCACAACAGTCACAGTACTTAATGGGACCAGAAATCGAACCGGGGACCGTCAAATCACGAGGCTGGTTTCTTAACCACAAGCCTATGACTACCCAAGTACTAAAGAACATCCATCAAATAATACCTGAACTCAGATGAGTATGTGGAGGATCCTGATCATTACAGAACAGAGAAAATGGAATTACGCAAGTTTAGTGGTAATGGAAAACTAAAACCTAAAGTCCTAAAAGTAAATAAGGGTCTCATCTGTCAAAAAGGTTTCATCTGTCAAAAAAATATTTGAGCCACATGATATTTAGGAAATTGCAGAAAAGCAGCAATGTTCTTTTTGGAAAGCAGTGGTTTTCTCCTTGCAACCCTGTTATGCACACTATTATTATTCAGTGCTCTCCTGATGGTGGACTCAAACATTGGCAAACGTGAACAAAACCTTTTGTTGCTTAGGACCCTGGGGTCCTTAGTGACCTTGCTGACTGTATGCCTTGCTTCTGGAGTGATCTTTGAATTTTTTTTTATAAATAGTGAAACCACTGAGACCACCACATCTTGTGTATTTCCTTCAATCAAAGATGTATCTAAAAGCTACTGAAGTAAAATGTTCAGGTCTGTTACCTTAGATGACAAGGAGCCCCTTTCCATCTTTTCAAAACCCAAGGCAAGCACACAATCAGCCAAGCCTGCAAATATTGTGTTCAAAAAACCATAGTGAGTTGTTACAAGAAAAATAAAACTTCACAAGAGCTGAAAAAGAATAAAAACATTTACGTTGCATCCCAGTTGCATACAACAGCATACAACATAAAATCATTGCATCACATGTAAATGACTTAACCCAGAAGTGCCCAATACTTCGATCGCACAGTGCACATAGGTAGAGCACTGTGGAACACTCCACGTCATGTTCTTTTAAACGTTTATGATGCTTTTCTCCCCACTGCTGGTGTTTTGTATTTATTTATCTTTTATGCTATGGAACTGGCAGTTGGTTAATTTTGTCAAATGACTTAATCATGTCAGGGTTCACAGTGTCTTTTGTATATTACGTGCCAGGCTATTAGCTATTAGCTTCATCTTGTTGGTATTCCCTGCTGTAATTATTGCTTGTAATTTATATTTATTTTTACATTTAATTATAAAGTTATTACATGCCAAGCTATTAGCTTATGGTTCCATGTGCGTATTCCCTGCTTTAATTATTGCTTGTAAGTTTTATTTACGTTTACATTTAATTATAATGTTATATGTGAAAGAGTAGTTATAATATAAATATTTGTCGAACAGCAATTAAAGTAAAGATACTTGTACATTAAAGAAAAAGCATATGTGGTACAATTTCTTAAAATATAAGAGAATGTACCAGTTATTTCACAGTTTTTTTTTTTTGGATCAACCGACTTATGTTAATCAGCCTTTTCCCCAAGCCTTTTCCCCAAGTCCAGATATCATTCCACCCTCACTGATGATCATTTGAAAGCCTTTTTGAGGACTGGCATCAGCAGCTACTGACCAGACTCCTCACACCTGGCTCACACCATTCAGTGCAAATCATCAGAATAATAGTGTTTTTCAATGAATTGCCTATTAATATTATAATTTATGTGTGTAAAATAAATTAACATTAAAGTTTTTTTTAATTTTTTTTAAATGTGAGCACATTTGACTTAACCTGTAACCATCATCTCATAGATACATTCATTTAAAATGTATTTGGGGAGGAGTGGCTTAATGGATAGGGTGTTGGACTATCAATCTAAGGGTTGTGGGTTCAAATCCTAGGTCCACTGCCATTACCATCGTGGGTCCTTGTGCAAGACCCTTAACCCTCATTGCTTCAGGGTGCTGTATCAACTCTGTGTTCTGATCCCAACCAAGCTGGGATATGTGTAAGTCCTTTCTATGGAAAAAAGCGTCTACTAAATAACTTCATAAATAACGTCTGCTAAAAAAACATCATCTCATAGATACTTCCATTTGTTGTAATCCCAGTATCAGCCACTAGCTACTTCAGTTTAAATTGTTTACAACAGAAGAAGTATTTAAGACATAGGACTTCATGTCCCCATATCTGACCTCTCAGTTTGAAATTTAAATAATTTTGGCTTAAAATGTTTATATAATGAATACTGATCAAATTTGTCAAATTAAGTTTTCAGTACACTAGAATTGTGGTGTCATATTTTTGAATTAGCTTTAATTGCTTAAGCTACACAAAAACGTTCTTATTTGATCCTAGGGTAAAAAAATGCCCTTTTTATAGCAATAAATGAGACATGCCCATTTTTTGGAAAAGCAAGTAAACAAGTTTGTTGGATGATTTTATGTTTAACATTGGGAAAACCTTGTTTTTTAAGCTCAGTAGGGATTTTTTTTTCTCTCAAACTGTAAGTAACAGACTTTTCACTTTCCACCTATTAAATCTTTCACATGGACTCTATGGACTGAAACAACCTTTAACTCTGTCAAGCTGATCCAATTTCTTACATCATAGATCCGTTATGAACTGTGAAAGCCATTTATGATTATTATACATTGGTATGTTGAACTGATTGTGTAAGTGTTAGGTTAAATGTTGAATTTGTTTGCATAATAACACACTTTTTGTACATTTACTGAGTACAAGCATGATTAAGTATGTACAAGGAACATATGCTGTGGAGCGCTGACTCTTTATTAGTATTATCATCATCATTGTAAGACGTTAGAAAAAAAGGGGCCGGACCCAGACATCGTTCACTGTGGACCTAAACCAAAAAACTGCTGGTTTTATTTCCGCTGTTTATTTTTTGCAGATCTGAAAACTGCTGTTTACAAACGCTCTCCATCTAATCTGACCGAGCTTGAGCCGTTTAGCAAAATATAATTGGCATGAATTTCATCACTAGATGTGCAAAGCTGGTGGAGTCATACCCTAAAAGACTTGCAGCTGTAAATACAGCAAAAGGTGCTTCCACAAAGTATTGATTCGGGGGGCTGAATACTTTTGCACACCACACTTTATAGTTTTTTCAGTTAAAAAGTGTTTTGAATCATGTATAATCTTTTCACTTCGCAATTGTATACCACTTTTTGTGTGGGCCTTTCACATTAAATTCCAATGAAATATATTTATGTTTGTGGTTGTAATGTGAAAAAATATGGAAAAGTTTGAGAGGTAATACTATTCCAAGCCACTGTATACCAGAACTACATGGAGGGACCTGATGAATGGCCAGCAAAGGGCTGGGACAAAAGTAACAAAGGCTACCATCTGTAAAGCAGTACGCCCAGAGGGATTCAAGTCCAGCAGTGCCAGGTGTGTCTCCCTGCTTGAGAGTATCTCTCTGGCCTGAGAGTATATGGATGATCCGAAATAGAACTGATTGAATATCATGTGGTCAGATGAAACCGAAACAAAACTTTTTGGTAAAAACTCAACTCGTAGTGTTTGGAAGAAGGAGAATGCGGAGTTGCATCCCAAAAACACCAGACCTACAGTCATGGCCAAAAGTTTTGAGAATGACACAAGTATTATTTTTTCACATGATCTGCTGCCCTCTGGTTTTTATGTGCGTTGGTCAGATGAG
>JAOUQT010000013.1:8648389-8664360 GCA_025769995.1 Xyliphius kryptos | reverse complement strand
TATATATAAAATTATCTCTTTATATGCTACGCTTTTACAATATTTGTCATGTCAATAAAGTTTTTGAAATTGTAAATTGAGAGAGCTAGAGAGAGGGAGAGCTGGAGGGAGGGTGTAACGAAAAGAGAGAGAGAGAGTTGAGTGTGTGCAGGTGACAAGAGTTGAAGAAGAGCGCAAGTTCGCGCGCCTTTCATTTTTCCGCACTCGGTCGTTGCGTGCGCGTCGGGATTATACGTTTTTTTTTTGGAGAATTTAAAGTCTCTGCGCGATCTAAAACTGCATTGCTGGTGTGGGAGAGCTGGAAGTGACGCCGCTCTGTACGCAAACTGTTTTTAAAGAACACCTTGGGGGTGCAGCCGAGAGCTCACCATGGAGAGTTCTGCGCCGAAAGCGCAGTGAGGAGCTCAGTGAGGATATATTAACGGGAAAGGAAAGGCGCTGCTGCTGGATTATTTTCTTGACTGTACCTGTAGCCAGACCCCTGGAGCTCCCCACTGCGTCTACATGGCAACATCCGAGGCGAAGTGGACGGCAGACGCGCGTGCTTGTTATTTCTTATGTCGGTCTTTCCACAAGTCTGTGCCCACACCTCTGTAAAAAGGTACTCATTACTCGGATTGCTTTTTGTGCTGTGTAAATAGCCCCTACCTTCCCAAACCCTCATCTGACACAAATAACTTGCCCGCAGTACCCGGATCTGAGAGAGAGAGAGAGAGACCCTCTAACTTCAGCAAGAAATCTCAGTGGAGAACATAAGGTCTAGCTTGCGTTGGGATTTAGTCTTCAGAAGCAAATACTGCTCTGCACACACGCTCCTTCCTTGCACTGTAAGTCCTTCTTTTCTTCTTACCTTTTACTGCGTTTACCTTTTCACTTTCCTCACACTTTTACTTGTGGACTTCAATTAAATTATGCTATTCACTTTCCGACAATTCTCCAAACCACCGTGCGCATTTTGGGATAGTTGGATAAATCTTTAATAAAATGTTTCATTTGGAAGTGATTATAAACCGGAGACGTTCCAATGCCAATCTGCAGTGCCTGGCTCCCTCTAGCGAAGCCCAGGTGATGGGTGCTTGTAACAGCCCCTTTAATTTCACACCGCGTTCAGCAGGACTTCACTTCCAATCCATCATCAGCTTCCTACCTCTTTCTTCATCCCGAGGTTCAATTATTCATTCTAATAATTCGACATATTTTCAGGAGGTTTTTAGGAATGGACACATGAAGATGGTAGCTCTCCATGTCCTGTTTTGAAATTAAAACCAGGATTAAAGTTCTAAACCTGTATGCAAACGTGCAATTTGCTAATTTAGATTAAAGATAATATTTCGTAATTTGTCGAATTGCGCAGGGACGAGGGTAGGTGCAGATTGTTTGCATATTCTCCTACAACAACAAAAAAAAAAAAAACACACAAACACATATTGCACTACAATTGGTGCTAAAGTGCAACAAAAATGTATTTAGGCTTCAAACATTTACCTTTTTTTTTTCACAGAACACACATTTTCTCCAGACCCTTAGCCCCCACTCCAAACTAACAACTTTTTAATTTGGACTCTTAAGATACGCACACTTCGATTTTTGTTAAAAGATGCACACCAGCTGCACCTACCCTCCAACTTTGATGTCTGTAGGACTTGTTGGCTGCCCAACAAGTTTTACCCTCAAAAATTAAAATAATAAATAATAATAATAAAAAGAAAAATCGAGGCAAAAACAGGGTTTTCAAGCAACCGCTAAGAATAAAATCACAGCCATATGTTAAACCCACAATTTTAATAAATTTCCATAAATTGTTCACCATTTTGCAGCTTTATACTATCAAAAAAATATCTATATTTTCATTTTTGTGCGTCTTTTCTAATTTTTTTCAAAATACGTTGCTTTTTTAAAATTTGATTTTCGTTTCAGGATAATTGCTCCAGCTCGTTCTGTATTTGTCGTCGGCTTTATTGTACGATGTATGCAGAAAATTAGTTTTTACGTCTGATGGTTGATTTGTTTAGAATATTTGACTTCAATTTTAAGGAAACACACGGATACAGAAAACGTCTACAAGATGATGGGGGAAATGTAGAGCAGAAATAACTAAATAGTAATAGGATTTAAAAAAAAAAAAAAAAGGTTAGAAAACTATGGTAAATAAATCCAAATAATCGTAGGCAAAATAAAATTTGTATTAATATACCTAAATGTACATACACTTACATACACACTTCTAAACGTATACGCATACACACCTATAATGTATAATCATAACAACATGGACTGGGATCAAACTGCTTTACCCAATAGCATTTTTAATTCAATTCTGTAAGGCATATCGATATTTTAATGATCTACAACGATTAAAATGATCGACACAAGTCCATGTTTTGGAGAGTTGGATTATTTTATTGTGTAGTTGAAATGAAACGCAAAATCGACGGGAATTGCGCCGGAAATTTGCGAGCACGACTGGATTGCTCCATTCCGTGGCAATTTGAGCGTCTCTCTTTTCAATGAAAACACTCCAATAAGCTTCCAGCTCTCCCATCAGCAGGGTTAAAAAGCCTAAAATCAAACCACATGTGACTGCGAGCTTGGCCCACGGTTTAATGATTATTGGCGGGGTCTCCTTTCCTTCTAAATTCTGCTAAATGTAAACCATGACAAATTGCTCTCCGTCCAAATCCTCCTCAAATCAAGAGGTGGACCTCAGGCGGCTCGCGGGCTTCTTTAGTTGCTGTGCTTCAGGGAGAGAAAGTGTTCAGCCGTGATCTGCACAATCGTATGAATTCGGGTGCGCAAAACCAAAATGCGCAAAAACGCAATCAAAAGACAGAAAACATCTGGATATGTACTTTGGGTAACATCACTGTGAATTCCACACGACTGCAGAACGATCCACGATTTCGGATTTCTTCAAAGTGTGCTATTAAAAAAAACTCCAATTAAATTTGGTAGACGTTGGATAAAATCTTATTTAAACGCCGTTCATGCTTTTTATTGTGTAAACGTTTGGGAAGGTTTTTTTTTGTTGCTTAAGGCATTGGCACAGGATGGTGCATTCCAGCCCCTGTAATTATGTTCATCAAATAAAAGAAAATCTAATTAGGGGGCTTAAAGGTAATTATTTCAGTGACATCATCCATTCTGGAGTAATCATCCCACTGCGAAGCAGAATGCATTAAAAAAATAATCACAGTCTGTAAATCGAGCAGCAATCTGTTCATAAACCTGTTGGACCCCCAAAACGTGACTTAATATGAAACAATAATAATGCTTGTTTTAAAGCAGAGGGGCTACAGACTTGTGTTTCAGAACCAGATCTTGGTTATTTCTAGCTTTCCTCAAAGCCTGCGGCCCTGAAGTTTTCGTTTGTCAACGTATACGGCCTTCGCGTCCACGATTTTTAGAGTCCAGACATCTCCTTTGTACGTCCAGAGTCCGGAGCGCGATCTACCAGGACATATTTATAAAATCGCAGAAGTGAATTCTTCGAACAAGAAGATTTATTTAAATGGCGATTCAAAAAAAAAAAGCAATGATTCACAGCGAGCTTAAATATTCAGATGAACTGTGGGATCTTTGACTCTCTGGAATTTGAATAAGTGAATGGAGGAGAACCATGAAGCGAAATGTGCTGCCTGATTAGTTTGCAAGTGAAGCGTTCGGGGTGTGAGGACAGATCTGAAAGCCATTGTTGTTTCCGAGCTGCGCGGCGAGCAGTCAGCTTTCTGTGACGTGTGAGCCGCAGCTATTTTCATAGCCTGAAGCGGTGGAACGGCCCACGCGGCCGGCGCTGAACCTTCAGACGCGTGTGCCTGCATACGAACATCCCAAATTCATGAGCGCACCTCGATGTGTAACCCTCTGTCTCGTGGCCTGAAGCCGTGCGGTGCGTCATCTACTCAATAACCACCTTTTTTGTGCTTCAGGATGTTCTTCAGGATCAAGCGCTCCTCGAGTTGGCCCGGGGCGATGGGCACGCGGCATGGCGTAGTGGCCATCACCTTTCTGGCCTTCTTCATGCAAGTGGTGGTGGAGGCGACCTCATGGTGGTACGTGTCCGTTCGGCTTAACCCCTGTGACCTTCTTCCCTTTCCTTCTACCTCTCACTCCCTTCAGCTGCTCATCTTCCTGTCGCTTTTTGGGCGGCTAGTCCTTGTGGTTCCACCTCTTGTGCCCCTCTGCATTTAGGTTTGAGGTAGAAAACACACACGCGCACAACATGCTGACTTTAGCATGTACTCCTTTGCTCGGGTCCTGATTTTCCCCCGGCTTTATTTTCTTTTCTCCTGCGTTGCCAAACCAAAATGATGAATATTATATAAAACATAGATGCTGTGGTCTCTCAATGAACTCACGAATATGCGAATGCACGGACTGCGTAGGTTTGTGTGCGAGTTTCTAAGGCCTCGTTCTCGCGTTCCTGTGTCGGAAAAGGCGAGTCGGTCCACTGCGGGGCAAATGGTTGAGCAACCAGATGCAGAGGGGCATTTCTCCTGATGACTTTGTAATTATTAATCTATTGAAGCCATAATTAAGCCATTTGGATATTGGACTGGAGGCTGGATGTCAGCAGTGGTGCCTTTCTGATTTCGAATAAAGAATATGAAGAAGCGTTTGTTTTCATCCTATAATTAAAGTGATAGTGATCTATGTTGCCTACAGTGCTTACACAGAGGGATTTGTCCTCCACATGTAGCCCATCTGTGCAAAACACACAATGGTGTAGTTAGCACGTGCCCAGGGCAGTGGGCAGCCTGGGGCAATTAGATTTGGGTGCCTTGCCTCAGGGCACTTTAGCCGTGGTACTGGACTGGGAATCGAACCAGGAACCTTCAGGTACCTTAACCCCAAGCCTAACTTTAGTCAAATAGAACTCTAAGCTTCAAATTGGTTTGTAGGGTGTGGTAGCTCAGTTGCGTTGGGCTATCAAACTGAAGGTTGGGGGTTCTACTGAAGTTACTAATGTTGGTCCTTGAGCACCGCCCTTTACACTCATTGCTCCCGGGGTGTTGTATCATGGCTGACCCTAAGTTCTGACCCCAACCATTGAGTTAAGTTGGTATACTCGTAAGTCTCTTTGGATGACCAAATGTAAATACATGGTTTAAACCCCCCCCCCTCCCCGATCCCCCCATGTCGCCTGAAAGCGTCCGGCTTTGTTGCGTAATTAAACGGAGCACGTCTCCTCGGTTACACGCTCTATACACAGAAGGGTACGTAATGCGGCGTCTTTAATTATCGGCCGGCTCTGCGGGACGACGCAGGCCTGCACTGGGAGTGCACTCCAGACTGGAAGGTCTGATTTCATTGTGATTTTCTGCCTGTTTACTAGCTGCACATGATGCTCGCCGCTGCGTCTCTTCAAGCGGGGCTCACTGATTGGATCAGACATCCCTTAGCAGCGCCCGAACCAAGGATTCTTTATTTCCAGTAACATTATCAGGCGTTTCCTAAACTTAACCAAGGCCACAGACGCTATACGATGCAGGCGTGACCTGAAAACCAGCGCCAGCTATAAACAGCAGAGCTTTGTTCCTTCTTAATCCAAAACCGCCATCGCTACCTGAATCAAGGTGAGCGGAGTCGAACCCCCTGCGACCTTATGATGACCTTCTAATTTCAGCGACTCTCCTTTCACTCTCTATCATTGTTTTTTTTTTCTTATTATGAGGCTTTTTCACAACTGCATGCTGTTTTGGGCTTTAAATGGCCACACATGCTAATGATTTACTCTGTCCACAAGGAGAACTGTTGGGGTCACTCCGCTTCCCCTATATAATTTCCACAGGGTATCAGATTTCCTGGTGGACTGACTGTGTGTTTATGGTGTGTGTGTGTGTCTGTGTGTTACAGGTCCCTGGCCATGAATCCACTGCTGATTAACGAAGCTTACATCATAGGCGCACAGCCGCTGTGCAGTCAGTTGGCAGGATTGTCAAAAGGCCAGAAGAAGCTGTGCCAGCTGTACCAAGACCACATGCAGTACATCAGCGAAGGCGCCAAAACGGGAATCCGTGAATGCCAGTACCAATTCCGGCACCGCCGATGGAACTGCAGCACAGTGGACAACTCCTCAGTGTTCGGCCGAGTGGTGCAGATCGGTAAGCCGACTCCAAACACGATGACAAATCAACACAATAAAGACCCTTCGGGTTCCCATTTGGTCACAGTTTGGGCTTTGCGGAACAGTAGCGGAGTTGTGTATGCCATTAATAATGTTAAAGAGACACTGCACATCCTGTACTTCATCAGCCCGAACGTGTTAACCACGTCTTTGGTTGGCACTTCGTGGAACACAGATGTATTAGGTGAAAACTCCATCACGACCTCTCCAAACTTCCAGATGAGGGGTTTGGAACGGGTGCAGATGCTGCGCTGCATGAACAGCTTTTCCTCCTTTGGCGCTCCAAGATGTTATTAATGGCTAAATGTGAGCCGGGAAAAAGCGGATCAAAGTCGCAGCCAATAAACAAGACTGTGGAGTTCTCTCCGATTTAGAGCTGATTTGTGGATGCCGCGGGGTCACGCCTTATTAGCGTCCTCAATGCACTGTGCCCTCGTCTGCTTTTAAACTCATCAGTGCTTCTTTGACAGGGAAAAGCCTCTCGCTCTCTCTCTTTTTTTTTTTTAAGAGATAGTGCCATGGCCTTTCCCCATTTACACAAGGGGCTAAGTTCTGCTTAATGCTAAGACGTGCACATGGTAGGCCACTTTTAGCAGCTGTGGTCAAGCAGAATATTTGAACGATGAGGTCTGCGAATAAATCAGAACGGAGGCCGCCTCCAAATGGCTAGCAACCGACGCTGAAAACGCTGCGTGATTCCGCTTCCACTGGATTTATGTTGGCCTGTTTTGGTAGAAACGAATAGGGCTAAAGGTTCCCCGTGTGCATGCATGGGCTTGTAGGGGGTTCTTGGTCCTTGGTTTTAGGGTTCTACTAAATGATGATGCATCTTTAATAAAATGTGGGTTCGTGGTTTTTACATTTTTTTTTTTTAATTCAGATTAGATTATCTGAATTCATACTTTTTTATGGAACCTGGTGGAAAACCTCTCATTATTTTCCACTTAATCCTCTGCTAGAGTCGTAAAGGGGTTCCCCATGAGAACTATTTGAGCTCTGGGAAGACACTCCCAGGACAGTGTGCCAATCTATCGCTGGGATATACAGGTGAAATTTAAATAAGGGCAATTTAGGCAAGCCAATTCACCTTGAATCCATGTTGTTGGATTGTGGTAGAGAACCAAGTGGAATCCTATGCTGTCATGGAGAGAACATGAGTGGGATTTGAATTTGGATCTCATTCCTCTGCTTAATCCTCTAAAAGTTTTGTGTGGGGGGGAGGGGGTGTTCCCAATGCCTATGCTAGAAATAATATTTTGGGCTCTTGGCAGATACACCTATCACAAGGCGCCAATCCATCACTAAGCCATTGAACTGCAAAGGGATACGCTCTTGTGGATGGAGGTGTCCCAATACTTAAGAACGTTGTCCAGTCAGAAATATTGGATTTCGGCAAAAATCCAATGGAATTCTTGTTCTGTTAAAGTAAAAGTCTCGGTGCTCATGTTACCCATTAGTCATTACATTTGTCCATTGTAACTTTTGGAGGACCGAACCTGCATTTATTTATAAGTTCGACCTCCTTTGTTTCTCTTTTTTATGATCTGAAGTCTAGATACATTTCGGAATGATGGAAGTGTAACTCTGACCTTGTAATCTTTACCTCGTCGATCTCTGCCTGTCGTGGCGATTATGTAGAGGAGGAGTTCGGTCACTAGAGAGACGGAAAAGGGATTTGAAGGCATCCTGAGAATAACTTATCTATCAGCAGTTCAGAGTCTAATCTGCCAAAAAAATAGTAACCTCTTCCTTTCCAACCTTTCCAGACTAACCTCTCCATCTGGACTCCATTCCTACATACACTTTATACCATCTCTCTCTCTTGTGCATGCTTTTATTTCATCACCTGCATTGTTTTAAATGGGACGCTCTCCTCGGTTTGTCCGACTCGCAGCGGGGAGCTTTATAAAGCCCCGGTATTGACTTACATTCCAAATCCCACGGCTATGAAAAACTGTCTTTTAATAGGCCATTAGAAGGCCCTCTGAAGAAGAGCGTTCACAGAGAGGCAGCAGCCTGAATAACGGCCTAAATCACATCTAGTCGGCCCCTTAACGCTAAAAATGATGTGGTCTTTCGGATATCCCATAATAGGAAAATTACCTTTGAATGGTTGCCCACGGGGGTTCTTCAGGGCTTCCCTCCAGATTGCCGTTTTTACACACCACTTTTTATTTTTTGGGAGCCGAGGAAAGGTCTCTATACCAGCAGGGGGCGTCGTCCTATTTCAGAATGGACCCAGGCCCCCTTGGGACTTGACTAGATAGATGGTTTGTGAGTGGAATGGAGATTTCTGTCCATGAGGTTGCTGCTTGGATTTCTTTTCGAGTAGCTGACTGTAAGCCTGACTCAGAGAGCGTGAGCGAGAGAGATTTGAGTTTTTACCAAAGAATAAATACACCCCCCCACACACACATTCCAGTTAGGAAAAATGTTAAATCATTGTATATTACGCAAAAATAAAATCCTCTTTTTTATTCAAATGGGAAAGTTCATTCATTATCTTCTGCTTAATCCTCTACAAGGGTTTTTTGGGGGGGGGGGGGGGTTGGGGTAGGCAAACGTAGGCAAAATATACCCAGGACTGGGCACCAATCTATCACAGGGCACACACTCACTCAGACTATAGGGGCAATTTAAAGCAGACAATTCAGCTCGACTGTCGAAGTTCATGAGTGCGCGGCACGGTGGCTGAGCGGTTCGCATGTCCGCCTCTCAGGATCTGGGTTCAAATACCAATCTGGGTGAAGTTTCCATGTTCTCTCTGTGTTGGTTTCCTCCCAGAGTCCAAAAACATGCATTCGAGGTGAATTGACCTCTATATAGAATGTTTAATAAGGTTTATGTGAGTGAGTTTTTGGAATGTGGGAAGAAACCGGAAAACCCGGCGGAAACCCACTCGAACATGGGGAGAACATGGAAAACTCCACTCAGATTGGGATTTGAAGCGGGAATCCCCAGTGCTAAGTGGCAAATGTGCTAACCACTATAAGCCACTTTGCCTCAAAGGGAAAGTCAGCGTTGTAATTTTTCCATCCATCATATTCCGCTTATTCCTATACTAGGGTCGCGGTGGGGTTCCCCATGTCCAGCCAGGGGAGAACATCTCAGGCGCTGGGCAAATACACCCAGGAAGGGTACCTATCTATAGCTGGACACACACTTACACACACTATAGGAGCAATTTGGAGCATTCAAAGTACATGGAATGCATGTTTTTGGACTGTTGGAGGAAACCCACACAGACACGGAAAACATGAAAGATCGGGATCATCCAGATCGGGATAAGTGACCAGCGAACAAAAAGCTACACTAAGGATGCGAATCTTTGTGCCATCCTGAGTGTCGGTGTATATTTTAGCCATTTGATTGTTGTGTATAAGCAGCAGCTTGTGTTTGAGAGATGCAGTATGGGTAAAAGTGAACAGTTGGAGTAAAAAGCTCAAGCTGCATTTGATGCCAGATTTTTAAACAAATGATTAACTGTGAGTTTAATAGACTGAAGAGCATTTTATGACATCATAATAAAGTACAACCACTGCTTCATTTCATGCTGCTGTGATAAGTTCAGGCTCGTTTCTGAGTTCTTAAGAGTTTACACATCAATTTTAGTACATATTATATTTAAGTAGGTAACGGGGGCTTTGCACTTCATGGTTATAAAGCTCTGGGTGAAGTGGTGCTTTCAGAAAGTCTTATAAAACTGATTGGAGCATGGTGATCATGTATAAACAGTGTTCATGGCAGTGTAATGAATACAGCATGTCTATCCCGGCACTTAAGAGGAGCGGGCAGAATTTCTGCTCCGCAGTGATATTTTTACTCCAAATAGGGTAGAACTTACAAAATAAATATGGTTTTCATTTGGCGAACGAAAGCCCACATGCATGAGATTCTGCTCGAGTTTCTTTTTAAAGCAGTGCGCCGCTGAAATCTGAGCAAACGACGTCCAGACTACAAACCGTACATCTGCCTGTCCTTCACACCGATGTATTTTGTTTGTGCAGGGAGCCGAGAGGCGGCGTTTACCTACGCCATCAGCGCCGCCGGTGTGGTGAACGCAGTGAGCCGAGCGTGCAAGGAGGGGGAGTTGTCGAGTTGCGGCTGCAGCAGAGCCATCCGGCCCAAAGACCTCCCCCGAGACTGGCTCTGGGGGGGTTGTGGAGACAACCTGAACTACGGCTATCGCTTCAGCAAAGAGTTCGTAGATGCGAGGGAACGAGAGAAGACCTATGAAAAGGGTTCCATGGAGAGCGCAAGACTTCTGATGAACCTTCATAACAACGAGGCTGGACGGGTGGTAAGAGTTTGCTTTTTTTCATATCCAGTTTAGGATCCAGGAATTAAAATTTATAGATTTAAGGTTAGAGAGCTGAAGTCTGTCTATCCATTATCTTCCGCTTAATCCTGTACTGGGGTTGTGGAGTGTTTCCTATGCCCAGTCATTGGAGAACGTTTCGGGCTCTGGGCAGATACATCCAGGTGCTAGTCTAACCCTGGGCACGCACTCACTCACACAGACATACACATCTCATAGGGATGATTTAGAGCAGCCAGATCACCTTGAATCCATGTTTTTGGGCTGTGGGAAGTAACTTGAGAACACGGAGGAAACCCACACTGACATGGGGATAACATGGAAGCTCCACCCAGAATGGAATTCGAACCAGAGCTGAGAGGCAAAAGTGCCACTATGCCACCAAGAACTGATCAAAATAGTATTTGATTGTAAATCATGTTTGGGTCCATTGGATCATGTGTTGCACATGATGCCAGAACTTTTTCATTCAGTCATTTATCAGACGCTTTTATCCAAAGCGACTTACTAGTATCCCACTAGACCCACATTGGTAACTTCAGTGGTTTTGAGCCCACAATGCTTAGATTGCTAGCCCAACCCCCTAACCACTGAGCTACCGCTCCCTGCTGATCTAACTGAAACCGTATCACTCCACTGACGCCTGAACCATTAGAGAAAAAAATAATAATTTAGCAGACGCTTTTATCTGAAGCATCATATAAGTATCCCAAATTGGTTGGGATCTTAATACACACACTCTCCCCTGAACTTTACAGTTGACATGGGGTTGGTTTGGTGTAGCGTACTCCTTTTTGTGCCATACCTTTGATTGTTGCCAACGTGGACACCGCCGCCTTTCACTGATAGTTTCACAGTGAGGGCGAGGGTGCAAAGTTGTAGAGTCGTCTGTTCGATTCCAGGCTGAAGATGATTAAATACCTGATTTTGTTACATCAATATTTATCTCATTGGTTCCCAGCGTCAGAAACGTTCTTTCCTGGATTGCCACTCTTCTGTGACCCTCATCCACTGGTTTTAAGTGTAAAGTTTCAAGTCCTGAGCATCAATCAGATATTTTAGGTGGAGGTCTTGATGTCCAGAACTTTAGGTGCTGGATTATAATTGATCCACATTTGTGGTTTGACTTTTCTTTGGAGTAAGGCATGTTTATTATGGTCTGTTGGACAGGTTGACCCGAAGGATTCATTAAACCCTCAAATGGATTGATTCATTGAGAACATTCACCTAATTGTGTGGAGGCATCTGTAATGCCTTGCTTTGACACATTTGCAGTTTCTCCCTTGTGCCGTACCACATCACAAACCTCCTTGTGCTTTCTTCACCAGATCGTGTCTGATTTGGCTCACGTGTCATGTAAGTGCCACGGTGTATCTGGCTCCTGCAGCCTGAAAACCTGTTGGCTTCAACTGGCGGACTTCCGTAAAGTGGGCGACGCGCTGAAGGAGAAGTACGACAGCGCGGCCGCCATGAAGGTGAACGCTCGTGGCAAGCTGGTGCAGGTCCACTCCAAATTCAACGCACCCACCAACTCCGACCTGGTGTATGTGGAGCCCAGTCCGGACTACTGCGTACAGAACCGCAGCACCGGCTCATTGGGGACGCAAGGTCGCCTGTGCAACAAGACCTCGGAGGGCATGGACGGCTGCGCGCTCATGTGCTGCGGCCGCGGTTACGACCAGTTCAAAGCCACGCTGGTTGAGCGCTGCCACTGCAAATTCCACTGGTGCTGCTACGTCAAGTGCAAGCGCTGTTCAAGGGTCGTCGATCAGTTCGTCTGCAAGTAGCCACCTCCCGCTTTATGGCGGTGTGACCAGCACTTCCCGTATTATTTTGTTTTTGTGCATGAAAGAAGCTGGGAGGAGCCATCGGAGATGCTACGCAAAGCAAAGGAACTATATAAATTATATTTATAGAGTTAAAACAATTATACTGTTGCAGAAAGAGACTGTGGGGTTTGTGTTTTGCTTAACATTTCTCATTCAATAGGTCCAAGATGTTTAATGAAACAAAGAGTATTTATTTTTCTTTCCTTTTTTGGTTCCCTCTGTTTTGGCTTTCTAAAGTGGAATTTGCTGCCGCGAGTGCAATTCGATGACCCGGAGATAAGCAGAGCCTCTTGCTAATGTGCTAGAAAGGCTAATTCTGTTCCGGTTGGGGTTTTACTCAACCCACAGAAAAGGGCTCCAGTAATTCGGTGCTTCCATATTTTCAGGCTCAACCACTGCCTGCTGCTGTGTTTTCCTCGATCTCTAAGAATGGATCGGTCCTGGCCATTGGGTGCTGCATGAATAAGCTGATTAACGTGCCCTAAGCCCAAGCACACTTAAGCTTCGCTCACTACAATATGTTCCTTTACAGCAGGTCCTCTCCCGTAACCTGGCTTGCTGCAAAGAACCTAATTAACCTTCACTGTGCAAGTATTTGCAATCACTGTATATATTTAGCCTGGAACTGTTTTTATTTTGTCGAATACCAGCGCCGGGAACCGAAGCCTGTCTGAAATGCCACTCCTCCTCTGGAGCCGCTTCCCAGCGCTTGAGAAATGAAACCCAGGCCAGTCGACGGGATACGTGTCCACGATTTTCATGTCGTCTATAGCCTTTTTAGTCTGCTCATTCGTACTGGTGGTCTCGACTGTGATGGGGAAATGACACTGGGATTTGGCTGGCACTAATTTAGAAGATCAGATGTTCTATACACTTTGTATTCAGTTCTTCACTTGTTCTTATTGTGTATTTTCCAGAAGGGCACATCGATGTCGCGTTTTTACACGACCACGGTTGGTTTTCTTTTATTCCGAATGGAACTATCGTGCATTTCTGGGTGTCATGAATGCTCATATAACTCGTATTCAGTTACCATTAGTTATCCATTTCTTTCATTTTATCAATACTACTATTCATTATGACATCATCCAGTGTATTTATTAGCTGACAAACATTGAGGCTTTTGAAGATTTTCTCATGACTGGCATTTTATATATGTAATTTCTTTGAAATCAAACTGTTAATATGCTTTAATAAATTTTTATTAATAACAAGTCCAGCATTGGAACATTTTCGGTTCTGGCTAATGCAACTCGTTTCTTTCTATGAGACATAGAACACTGATGCTACAATCAATGTGTGTGTAACCTGTATGACTATGTACTTACCAGGTGGAGGAAGGACATCACAAATTAAGGAAGCCAGTACAAGTCGTCTTCACGTCAACTATAGAAGAAACCGGGAAATCCCATGCAAGGTCCTAAAAGTCTAAACTCATGGATTCAAGGTAAATTGGCTGCTCTAAATTGCTTCTACATATCGCGTGTGTCTGTGTGATGAAGTGTGGGCCAAGGGAACTATTGGCACCCTGTACTGCATGTATCTGCCCAGCGCCTGAAACGTTCCCACCTTTGCAACCCTAGAGCTTAGGATTCAGTGGAAGATACAAGGGTAATTTACTGGCAATTCCAAAGAACATCTTCCGATATAAGGAAAATTGAAATATAATTTTGCTCTCTCCATAGATGGAAATGCACCCCATTTACGCGCCGCCAACTTCTAACTATGAAAGGTAGACTTAAACGTGGGTAAAGATGGGCAAGATAAAATAACACTGTCTAGCAACTGGGGGCGCGGTGGGGTTTCCCATGCCCATCATGGGTAGAACATCTCGGGCGCTGGGCAGATACACCAGGACAGGGCGCCAAGCTATTGTTGGGCTCACACTATACAGGGCAGTTTAGAGCAAGCAATTTACCTGGAATACATTTTTTTTGTCTGTGGAAAGAAAACCGGAAAACCCACGCGGACACGGGGAGGACGTGGAAACTCTACCCAGATCGGGACTCGAACTGTGAATCCCCAGCGCTAAAAGGCGAACATGCCAACCACTAAGTCACCGTGCCGACCTGAAATAACATACATGTAAAGAGGAAAAAGTGTGTTCTGTTTTTGTCTACTGCGCTTACACACAGAGGGATTTGTTCTCCATATTAAACCCATCCATGCAGAAAACACACACATGGGCCGCCTTGTGTATAGCACCTGAGGGGGGTTTAAGTGCCTTGCCCAAGGGCACTTCAGTTTATGTTCACTTTATCCAATTTTCTAACCCCAGGCTTGATGTTTAAGGACTCTTATTTCGATCTGATGACACAATCACCATGACTGTGGCAGAATCACCCTCTGATGGTTGAAGATGAATAGATGGTTGGATGGAAAAATCCTGGTAAAATGCAGTATGGAAATCCACCTTGTGAAATTAGATGAATGAGATCCAGTCCAGATCTGGAGGTCTTGAAGTCATGGAGGTCTGGCGCTGACAGCCACATGTTTATCTTTCCCTATTTGCTCCATACTTTTCCTTTAACACGTGTTTTCCACCTCTGGAAAAAATGTTGAATGAAGTGACTCCGAAGCCCATCGCACATTCCTCCGACTGCTTTTGTTTCTTCTTCAGTCCAGAACCCTATTGAACTTTATTTCCACTGAAAATAAGCCTTTGTCTTTCTTCTCAGTGAGCTCGAGTGGGTTGTTCTTGCACTGGGACTTGGTGTCCATGCGCGTTACAGCACCTTCTGAGGCATGTCCACTTTTCTGCTGTGATAGTGTAACAGCGCAAGTTGAGGAGCCAGGGCTCAGATTAGTACTTCTTTTCCAACATCAAGGGAACCCTGATCTCGGGGGCTGCTTCACTTTATCTCATCTGAAAATATCTGCAGGCAGGGCAGCTGATGCCTCTGCAGTCGGCGTTTGATGTCTAACGAGCAGCTTATCTGTAACCACATGAAAGTCTGCTTTCTCTTCCGTTTGCTTTTAGTGATGCTTGTTAGTGAGGGATCTGAAGATGAAACACCAGTAAAGCCAGGAGGTAGTAGCTAAAAGGAAAAGTGTCTGTGCTCATATATTGTTTATTATAAAACCGTAAAAACCCTTTTTTAGCCCTGAACGTTTCTCCCAGTAATCACAGGAGCTCGGATGGCTGAATATGGTTTGTAAGACTTTTGTTTTGCCAAATCTTCAATATAAAGTCAAAAATTGCAAGAAGGTCCTGAGCTGGATTTTCAGGCAGCATTTAGATGTTCTTCTCAGGAGACCAAAAACAAACTGGTGAGTAAAATGGTTTGTCTTACTTTAGCGTTACGTTTTTTGGAAAAAAAAACGCCTTACAATAGTCTTATGTTTTTGCACAAAAAAATGACTTGCGTGTTTCGCAAAAAAGAAAGGCATACTTTAGCCTTATGTTCTTGCTAAAAAAACCCACCTTACTATAGCCTTATGTTCTTGCTCAAAAAAATGACTTACGTTTTTGCTCAAAGAAATGACTCACGTTTTTCGCAAAAAAATGACTTGCGTTTAATGCAAAAAAACGCCCTACTATAGCCTTACATTTTTGCTAAAAAAAAACGACTCACGTTTTTCACAAAAAAAAGCCTTACTATAGCCGTAAGTAAGTAAGTAAATAAGTAATTATTTATTTATATAGCGCTTTTTACAACAGTGTGTCGTCACAAAGCAGCTTTACAGAGTCCAAAGCCTA
>JAOUQT010000013.1:8570340-8580469 GCA_025769995.1 Xyliphius kryptos | reverse complement strand
ATGTAACTGTCTGTCTGTCTGTCTATATATGTAACTGTCTGTCTGTCTGTCTGTCTGCCTATGTAACTGTCTGTCTGTCTGTCTGTCTCTCTGTGCAATTGTCTGTCTGTCTGTGTAACTGTCTATCTGTCTATGTATCTGTCTGTCTGTCTATCTATGTAACTGTCTGTCTGTCTGTCTATGAAATTGTCGGTCTATCTATGTAACTGTCTGTCTGTCTATGTAACTGTCTGTCTGTCTGTGCACCGTGTGTCTGTCTGCAGGACCGCTCTCAGTAACAGCACTACATCTCTCTTGTCTTGCGGTCAGTTGGTTGGAGGTGAAGGTGGAACGTCTCGGGCAGAAAAGCAGTTTGGGTTCCATAAACAGGCCCCGCCTCCCGCGCTGTCTGTGAACCTCCCACAGAAGAGGTTCCGTTTTGCTCGCGAATCAGGAAATCTTTTAAACTGCGTTTTATAAATGACAACTGAACGGAGAACAAACTTTGGATTTTCTCTAAAATCCCTGCTGAGTTTAAAAAAATATAATTTATAAATGTAAAGAAAAAAAACATCATTTCGTTTGTGAGAAATCAGCTTTAAAATCGTAATCTGTTGATCAGGACCACGGACAGGGCAAGGAGTATCAGTGAGGTGGATGGTTCTCAGTAGCGCAGTGACAGTGACCTGGTGCTGCATTGTTACGAGTGCATCACCAACCGTCTCTGATTCTACATCCACTAGGTGGAGCTGTAAGGTGGATGTATGTACAGGAAGTGGATACGGTTGGTCATCTTAAAATGCACCACCACACCACCGTCACCGCGGTACGGAGAATCAAGGCGCCAGAATCATTGGGACGATTTTGAGGACTCTGGACCCCTCTGGCCCCTCTAAGACCCTCCCAGATGTTCTGGGTGCGGCGCTCACCTCCGGAGCAGCAGTTTGGGGTGGTTCTTGCTCTCCAGGTTCTTGTCGATGAGGTCAGACAGGAGGTGCTTGAGGACGTCCGTGGCGTACTCCAGCTTGCTCTGCAGCACCGTCATGATCAGCGACGCCAGGTTGCCCCGGTCCCTCATGGAGAACCCGCGCTGCGACTCCAGCGTGCGGATGAAGGACAGCAGAAACACCTTGTTGCTGATCAGCTGAGCGAAGAGCTTTAACCCTTTCTCCACCTGGTCCTGTCTGTAGCCCGGAACCTGAAACACAGCAGCGAGGGTGACCACGCGTTGGATGACCGGTGGAGACGTGGTGGAAAATCTCCAGCAGCGGCGCCGTATCTGATCCACTCGTACCGTAACCATACTATAACCTTAACAAGGTTTTTAAAGTGAACGCTGATCACCGAGTAACAGGTTTCCAGTTTCTCTAACAATCAGAAGCTAGTTTGCAAAAACTAGTGGCCAATTTGCAGAATGCGGCCGCAATCAGATTTAAGGACCCATGCATCCATCTATTATTTTCCGGTTAGTCCTCTACGAGGGTCTGGGGTTCCCCATGCCCATCCAGGGGAGAACGTCTCGGGCGCTGGGCAGGTACACCAATCCGTCACTGGGCACTCACTCACTCACACACACACACACACACACTATACGGGGCAATTTAGATCATTCAATTCACCTTGAATCCATGTTTTTGGACTGTGGGAAACCGGAGAACCCGAAGAAAAATTACGTGGACACGGGGAGGACATGGAAACTTTGGAACCCGCTTTATAAATATAGTATATAGTATATAAACAGGTTCTAACTCAGGTGGCACAGTGGCATAGTGGTTGGCATCGAGGTTCAGGTTCGAATCTGGGCGGAGTTTCCATGTCCTCCATGTGTCTCCAGGTTCTCCGGTTTCTCCGGCTTTAAAGTTAATCAGCTAATCTAAATTTTCTATGTATACAGAGTGTGTGTGTGTGTGTACGGTAAAGTGTGTACCCCCCTCCCTCCCAACCCCTAGGATTCAGGACCCTATAGGATAAGGCTGGAGTTTAGGAACTTGCTTGCACCCCGCAAATAACCGCCTGCGGACATATATCCATACGTTCCCGGGTTTTCCGTACGCCCCCCCCTGTGTCCCGTGTCTTGTCTCCGCCCACTTCGCCTCTGTTTTCGTGGACGTACGGACAATCACTGTCACTCGCAAAGCGACATCCGATTAGCCCGTCCCCGTCGCCAGCATCCTATCCCGGCAGTTTATAATAAACCAATAAAGCCGCGGTCTCCCTACACACGCCGTCGTACCCATCAATAACCGTTCCGAAGCTGTCAGCGTGCGAGGGTTCCAGGAGAACCTCCTCCGGAGAGCGGAGCTGTTTACTTCCAATTAAAGCTTAATGAATGAAGCTCATTAAAGCCGAGCTCATCAGCCGTGAGGATCTAAACCCTGACTTGAGGAACGCGTCCCCCTGTCTGCTGAGATTTGATTAGCCGTGTCCATCACTGTCATAACGCCGTATGAAGTAAGTGTGCCGACGTGGCTCTATTAAGGTTCTCATTTCGGTTCCTGTGCTCGGAAAACAGTTGTGGCCCGTCATTACGGAGATGAACGAGAGCATAACGGCGGATATCAGAGCGGCCCGTTGCATCAGAGCACCAAACTCTGCCCATCACGCGAAGATGAGTCCTGTGAGCGGATATTTAAATTGCATCAAACCCTCCTGCATCATCATCATCATTATAAAAGGGGAATAAATCAGAGCCTTCGTCACGAACGATTCGATTCTTCAAAACCGACGATTCGATTATTTTCAATACGATTCGATATAATATTTTTTTTTACTATACAGTATCAGTATTCTGTGGTTTGGTGGTTAGCACGTTCTCCTCTCAGCGCTGGAGGTTCCCGGTTCGAATCCCGATCTGGCTGGAGTTTCCATGTCCTCCCTGTGTGGGCATAGGTTTCATCCGGGTTCTCCGGTTTCCTCCCTCATTCCAAACACATGGATTCAAGGGCAATTCAATGTACCTTGTATCTGCCCAGCGTACAAGATGTTCTCCTCTGGATGGGCATGAGGAACCCCATCGTGACCCTCATAGAAGATTGAGCAGAAGATAATGAATTAACACTTTTTTACACGCTCTTATTCAAAGTTACCACATTGGTAACTTCAGTGGACCTGGGATTTGAACCCACAACCTTTAGATTGCCCAACACCCCAACCACTGAGCTACCACACCCTACTCACTCTGGTTCTTCAGGGTTCCTACAGGAAGTGGAAGCTCCTTAGATGCTAATGGTGTTGGGCTGGTAATCTAAGGGTTGTGGGTTCAAATCCCAGGTCCATGGAAGTTCCCGTCAGCGATTCCCGTCCCATAAACACATTTTAAAAAAACGTTGGCGTTCCTGAACAGCGTCAATGTTTGGAAAACCAGGAATCTGTTTTATGGAACTAATACGGGACTGCCATCCTTTACAGGGTGGCAGACGATTAATAAGGTAGCGCCACCTGCAGCTTTGGAGGAGATATTATGTGTAGGTAAAATACATTACTCGATCCGCTCGCGGACATATCGATGTATCGGATCGCCGGATGTGTCAGCGATTAATCGATCCACCCCTGGTGTATATGTTCTTGAAGGACGACTCACCTCCAGGTCTTTAAGTACAGGATGTTCCTCGATGCCGGGGAACAAAACCCGCATGGTGTAGGTTCTGTAATCCAGGAACGGGATCCCAGCGCCATCCAGGTCACTCGTTAGCTCATTAATATCAGTCTGAAGCTCCGCGAACGCTGAGGAGTGTCAATCACATCCTAATCACTCTCATTATAATCAATGTCATCATAATTACTCGTCTCATAATAATAACCCTGTAGTATAGAATCATCTGGGCACACTCTATAATTAGGTCCTATCCCGTTCAGGTCCGACTTTCAGCCCTACCTTCTTTACACTCGAGTGCCACTCGCGACTCCAGGTTGTCCATCTGCATCTGCAGCCGTTTGAGCGTGAGGTCGCTCTCGCGCGACTTGCGCTTGTAGGCGATGAGCACGATGATGATGAAGAGGATGAGGAGGCAGCCGGCGCCGGCGATGCTGATGATGGCCGTGCTGCTGAGAGGGCTGTCGGAGGTGATGTGGACCACGCCCGGGGAAAACTCGATGCCACCTACGCGGGCCTGGCATGTACAAACAGAACGGAGTAATTATTTCATACTTTAAAAATTCCTGTTGGAGCGAAACGCTACGGGAAAACATCTGGAACATCAGCTGAAATGTGAAACCTCATGCTAATATCGTCAGTGACGTCCCGCATCAACATCCTCAGGACATCCAGTTACCTACATCACTGGCAAATTTCTAGCAACACCATAGCAACGACCCGAAAAACCATAGCAACTGCCTGAAACACCATAGCAACCACCTAAAACAACACAACAACCACTGAAACTCCAGAGCAACCACCTAAAACCTCTCAAAAGCCACCTAAAACACCAAAGAAACCACCTGAAACACAAACGCAACCACCTGAAACACCATAGCAACCGTCTAAAACACCAAAGCAGGGACCAAAACCAACAAAGCAACCACCTAAAATCCCATAGCAACTACCCAACACACCGTAGAAAACATTTAAAAAACTTCTAAAAACACCATAGCAACCACCAAAATGCCATAGCAACCACCTGAAACACCAAAGAAACCACCTAAAACATTTTAAAAACCTCTAAAAATAACCATAACAACCACCAAAACGCCATAGCAACCACCTGAAATATCATAACAACCACCTGAAACACTATAGCAACTACTTAAAAAATCATACCGACCACTAAAACACCAGAACAACTCCCTAAACTGTAAAGCAACAACCTAAAACACCATGACAACCACCAAAACGCCATAGCAACCACCTGAAACACTATAACAACCACCTGAAACACCATAACAACCACCTGAAACACCATAAAACCTACCAAAACAACATAACAACCACCTAAAACTGTATGGCAACTACCTAAAACACCATAACAACCACTTAAACACCATAACAACTACCGAAACACCATGACAACCACCTAAAACTCTATAGCAACTACTTAAAATATCATAACAACTAAAACAGCAGAACAACCACTAAAACACCATTATAACTACCAAAACACCATAACAACCACCAGAAACAACATAACAACCACCTAAAACTCTATAGCAACTACTTAAAAAAATCATACCGACCACTAAAACACAAGAACAACCACCACAAAACACTACAGCAACAACCTGAAACACCATAACAACTCCCTAAAACTGTATAGCAACATCTAAAACACCATAACAACCACCTGAAACACCACAAAAAACAACCAAAAACACCATAACAACCACCAGAAACAACATAGCAACCACCTAAAACTCTATAGCAACTACTTAAAAAATCATACCGACCACTAAAACACCAGAACAACTCCCTAAACTGTGAAGCAACAACCTAAAACACCATAACAACCACCTAAAACTCCATAGCAACTACTAAAAATATCATACCAACCACTTCAACACCAGAACAACTACCGAAACACCAGAACAAGCACTAAAAGACCATAGCAACCACCAAACAATACCTTGGTACTACTTGAACTGTGGTCTGTCTATTTATGGAAGTCCTTCTGGCTCATAAATCCTTCAGTCTGGTTTAAACAGAGTGCGCAGCAGACGGACCGCCCGCGCCAGCTGTGTTTGTGTGGTTGTGTTAGTAAACCGATCTGTGATGAGGTCTGTCATTTTACTGTCGGCAGTCCAGCTTCAGATCACACACACAAAACCATCAGGAGGCTTTGTTCTGACGCTCCACACCTCACTGAGATCTTATTTGTTGTGCCTCCACCAGCCTCGCGGGCCAAACTACAAACCACACGGCGGACACGCGGGGAACGATGTTGTTAACAATGTGATGGTTACTCACCAGAACCTTGTGGCGTCCGGTTAGATTGGGTGACTCGCACAGAAGCTGGGTGTCTGATACGGTCAGGGCGCAGGGCTTCTCACCAATCAGAACCGAGTAGTTCAGTTTCCCGTTACCACCAGGGGTGGAAGGAAGGAAGTTCCGGCCCTGAATCGGACATTTGATACATAAACACTTAGATACTTATAGAATACGAACCTCAGAACTTCACACGAAACTCTAAACAAACTTTAGTCTTGTTTTTTTACGTTTAGATCTAAAAATAAAAAACGTATCGGTGTCCCACCTTCAGAAACGGCACATGGAGGAGGTGTAAGGCTTACCTTCAGAATGATGGGAGATCCAGGTTTCAGCTCCTGCACGCCGGAGGCACTGAGGGGTTCGAACACGGGGTTGGGGTAATACAGGAAGTTGATGTTTTTGAGCGCCAGCGTGGCCTGGACGCTGTCCAGGACGAAGCCGAACTCGTCGGGTTTCTCCACCACCTCTTTTTGCCTGCTCACGCTACCAGGCAGCGCAGGCGCTTGGCACACCATCATGCTGGCACTCAGCACCTGGCAGAACTGCACAGAACGGGACCCACGTTACATTTCACGCACCCCTTCCAAGTTCCCCGCAGTTTCAGAACCTGATTTGGAAGTTCTGAGGCCCCCGGGGCCCAAACTCCAGGCCTTTTTTTCGGCGGAGGCTGAATTATTGGCGCTCTTTAAATGTCTGCTCTCTGCAGACCAGCTCTTTGATGTGCGCCGCTCAGGCGATGACTCACGGTCACATAACCTCCCGCTCGCACTCACCTTGACTTCCTAAAAGAAACACTCGACACCATCAGCCCTCTCGCAGCGTTTATCTCTCTCCCACTCGCCTCCTTATCAGATCCTCCTTTACGCACTTTCCCCCCGGCTTGTAAAACCCCGGGTCAAATATACTACCCCTGTCAGAGCGCCGCCGTCCGGCATCCGTCAGCCGCCGCGTTCCCGTGTTGTGCATGAATAAAAGTTTGGGAAGTGGGGCGTCTATAAATTCTCATAAAAAAAAAAAAAAACAAACGAAACTTTCATGACTGCAAGGCCTCAAAGTCATGCTACTGTTTACAGACAGGGGGCGCCATTTCACCGACTCTGCTCCAAGCAGTTCGCAAGCAGGTCAAGATGCTATTACAGGAGAAGAGCGGCACAAACGACCCCATTGAAAGCTCTGAATGGGACGGAAGGTCATGTTGGGTTCTGTTTTACGGAGCAGCGCGCCGCGGCCTCCTCGTATCGCGGCTACAGATGTTGAATGAGCTCACGAGGGAGATAGTGTTTCCGCCTTTTGTCTCGGCCGACTTTCAATCAGGTCGCGCTGAATGCGGGCCTCGCACGGATCTATGGGTCCATTCTGTCGGACGGCAACGGGATACCCCTGTCTCCGGCGTCACGCCGCCTTCCTAGCCCGCATCACAAAGCAGCGGGGACTGAGACGGCCGCCGTCTCCGGCTTTCCCCCCGCCGTCGTCGAGCTCACTGTACGCAGGATCGTATTAATGTCGATGAAACCGTCGATGTGGTTCACTCGCTTTTTCGGTGAAGGTGGGAGGGGGACGTGGGGCTTTGAGGTGCATTCGGTCACTGAGCGAGGGCGCTCTCGCACGTCTAGATGTAAAAAAACAACGACACCAGCCGACAAACTTACGTTGATGGTCTCCTGGTTGTTGTATTTGGCTCTGATCTGAGGGTTCTGGATGATGTCCAGGTTGGTACCCGTCACCGTCAGTGGTGTGTTTCCACTGAAAGAACAACCAAACGAGTTATAGATCATTTATAAAGTCCCTGCAGTGTATAAGTAACATTACAAAACGTGCAGTTCCAGTCCTTAAATCTGATTGGCTGAGCCCTTCGTCCAGCCGTGACATTATTGACAATGACACACGAGAAAGAGGCGTTATTGGGCACGACGTGCAAGCGGACTACAGTAACACCTCTTTTCCGTGGTTTATTCACAATAATACACTCTATAATAAAAAAAACAAAAAGCAAAGTATCATAAACGCGCCGCAAAATTGCTAATACTGCCACCTAGTGGCCAAATCACCGAACACAGTTTATGAAAAAGACAATATATTTTATATCGCAGGTGTGGTGTGGCTTATTGTGTAATAACACGGCTAGACAAGCGGCCAATCAGATTTAAGGAGCGGAACGACACGTTTTCTAAACTGCATTTTGTAATTTGGCCACTAGACGGCAGTATTTGATCGTTAGAGAAACCAGAAGCCTGTTACTCAGCGTTATTCACAATAACGCACAACCTCGAGCGTCTCATTACTTTTATGGTCATAGTTATTTTTTCGATCCAAAACATGCCATCTAGTGGCCAAATTACAGAATGCAATTAATAAAGGGGGGGGGGTTGCCAACACAATATAACAAAAATGAACAAAGTTTGATTCATAAATGCGTTGACTGAACGCAAAATCGCTAATAAACTCGCCGGTTTCTTAAACAAATACTGCTATCTAGTGGCCAAATCCCAGAACGCAGTTTATGGAAAAGAATATATTTTATTTCGCACATTTATACGAATGTGAAGTGCTCAGAAGTGTGGCTTATTGTGGCTTTTGTCACGGCTAGACAAGCAGCCAATCAGATTTAAGGAGTGGAATGACCTGTAATTTGTAATTTGGCCACTAGACGGCAGTATTTGATCGTTAGAGAAACCAGAAGCCTGTTACTCAGCGTTATTCAAAACAACGCACAACCTCGAGTGTGTCATAACTTTTATGGCCATAGTTATTTTTTCGATCCAAAACATGCCATCTAGTGGTCAAATTACAGAACGCAGATAATAAAGAATATCGGGGGAATAAAACAGTTACCAACACACAAATCCGGTACGGTTTTTAAAATGAACTCTGACGCAAGTAAAAGATTTCCGGTTTCTTTAACAAATTTAAGAATGCAGTTTATGAAAAACTTTGTAAAAACAATATATTTTATATCGCGCACTTATACGAATGTGAAGCGCTCAGAGGTGTGGCTTATTGTGTAAAGTCGAGCGGCCAATCAGATTTAAGGACCGGAAATACCAGTTAAATACAACATACATTATTCCATATATATTATTTTATATTAACTGCGTTCTGTAATGTGGCCACTAGATGGCATGTTTTAGATCGTTAGAGAAACCGGAAACCTGTTACTCAGCGATCAGTGTTTGCTTTTAATAAACGCATTTATGAATCTAACCTTGTGTGTTTTTTTTTGTTCGTAAGTGTTTTATAAAAGCAATAACGCACTCGAGGTCGTGTATTATTGTAAATAAATCACGGGAAAGTGGTGTAACTGTACTGGGCTTACTGTGATTTATTTTCATTAATGCCCCGCCCTCCCGTATTGCTTTAATAAACAAGCGGAAGTGCAACCCACCTGAAAATGCTCCATTCCGGCTCCAGTTTGGTGATGGTGGGGTCCTCCACGTACTCGAACGTGAGGTCCTTGTGAATATGGGCCTTGTCCAAATACACCGACACGGTCACGCTCCCGTAGCCGTGGGTGGAGGCGTGAGAACGGCACGTGATCCAGTAGGCGCCACGTCTGCGGTGCACACAGTGATACTGACGTGAGACTTCTATTTTACTTAATGTTTGATGGTCAGAGTGTAGGGTCAGTGCAGGGTCAGGCACCGACACAACCGACCGACCAACCAACCAGAGCGCCACTCTCAAGGTGCTGGTTTACTTTTAGTTTCCAGAATTTATACAGTTGCAAAATGACGCTATTCCAGGGAGCCCTCTCGACTCAGTACCCTGCAGTATCTGCCCCCTTAGTGGTTAGCATGTTCTCCTTCTAAGCGCTGGGGATTCCTGGTTCGAATCCCAATCTGGATGGAGTTTCCATGTCCTCCCCGTGTCCGCATGGGTTTCCTCCAGGTTTTCCGGTTTCCTCTCACCATCCAAAAACATGGATTCAAGGTAAAGTGGCTGCTCTAAATTGCCCCTATGTAAGTAATTATGTAAACCTGGGATCCAGGTTCAAATCCTGATCTGGGTGGTGTTTGCATGTCCTCCCCGTGTCCGCCTGGGTTTTCTCCAGGTTCTCCGGTTTCCTCCCACAGTCCAAAAACATGAATTCAAGGTAAATTGGCTGCTCTAAATTGCCCCTATGTAAGTAATTATGTAAACCTGGGATCCAGGTTCAAATCCCAATCTGGGAGCGAGGAGAGTTAGCGCTCTTGTGTGCGTGGACTTGGCGGAAGCCGCGGCGGTTATCAGGAGGTC
>JAOUQT010000013.1:8492783-8504291 GCA_025769995.1 Xyliphius kryptos | reverse complement strand
GGAAGTGGGAACACAACCCGCCCCCCCTCCCCTCAGTTCAGCACCATGACCTTTTTTTGGAGGGGTGGGGGGATAAAGAATGGGACGGGGCCTTATCTCCCTCTGCTGTCCGAGCCATTCTGTTGGTTTTTGGGATCAGACATCGGCGTAAGCCGCTTGCTCTGATAGAGTCTCAGTGATGTGACAGCTTTCTGCCGGTTATTCATTCATCCATTCATTTCCCCCCGGATCCCTCGGACCCCGCGGACCCCTCAGCGCTGTTTAATATGAATGATGTTCTATCTGATCTTTGTCTGATCCAACTGTCTCGGCGAAACAATTCTCTCTCTCCTCCGTGTCTCCCCTCTAACTCGGCCATCCGTTCCCGCCGCTGTGTGTCTCAGTCTGCTGCTCTGCGGCGGTCAGTCTCACGTTCGCCGGATGCTCCACCCGGTACAGGACTCGACCCGGGATCCGATGCTCTGACGATACACATAGGAGGTTTCCATGGCATAAAGTGGTGTAAAGCACAGCGTCAGTGGACTCTACAGCAGAGGAGGCGTTTTCTCTGGAGTGACCGATCATACTTCTCAATCTGGCAATCTGATGGATGTGTCTGGGTTTGGTGGTTGCCAGGGCAACGTTACTTTGTCTGACTGTATCGTGCAGTGTAAGGTTTGTTGGCGGAACCTTAATTCCAACCTTAATGACTGCACATTGGGAAAAGAGACGTCTCTGAACTCAACACTGTTGAGACTGGGAGCCAGACCTTCTCGTCCAACATCGGTGTCGGACCTCACGAATGCTCTCATAAAACCTTGAGGAAAGCCTTTACAGAGGAGTTACAGCTGGTCTAACTGCACAGTGGAACATAATAAACCCTTCGATTGAGACCGGGACGTCTCTGAGGTCCGTGGGAGCGCGAGAGCGTTCTCTTTCCAAAGCCGTACAGCGCGTCCGCGTCCACGCCCACTACAACAACCACAGCTCTGACGAATGAAATTAAAAACCCTCTCCGCCTCCTCAAACCGTTTCCCTCGGCTTATCGAAGACGTCATTTCTCAAAAGGCTCTGGAAGTTTCTTCCGCGCTGCCTCTCGTTTGGCGTCCGGCTCGCGGCCGGCCCGAGACGCGGGGCCGTCGATCATTCGACGGACGTGCGCCGATTTGTCATGGTTTACGACCACTTACGGCCTAATGAGGTTAAGAGGTGAAGCTGGCACTCGGGAGAACGAGTAGAACCGGGGGTCGGGGCGGCCGCGAGAGCCGCGAGAGCGGCGCGGACAAATAAAAACAAATGACGCAGTTAGCAAGAAAAATGACGAGGTTTGATCTCCATCATTAGTTTCGTGGTTAAATAGCATCCATCAGTTCCAGCGGAGGCAGAGGGGGGGGGGGAGGGGGGCTTCATCTCTGACCCCCAACATTCTATTATCATGAGTGATGGACAGAAGCCAGACGTCCGGGGGAACGAGAGAGTGAAGCAAGAAGGGAGTGATCAGAGAGTAATGTACTGGCATTCGCATCCAGCGGTCGCGCACCGGACTTGGGACTGCAATACGAACACCTCAGGGTGGGCCGTACCTGCGGTCACTGAACACCCCGGTCTCTGGTGTGATGATGTCATAATTTTAAAAGGGGGCAGGATTCTGTTTCTGAATATTTAAATGACCCCACGATTTTTAATGATGTGAGACGTGTTCGAGGACATTGTGACATCAGAACAGCGGCTCCGACTCCGACTCCCGATCGGCCCCGTGACCCCAGCGCGCCTCTCTGTGACGGTACAAATTGAACTGAGGAGATGAAGTGGAGGTGTGAGATTGGAAGAAGAGCTCCTTCCAACACAAGCCCTCTGAATTAGGAGGTGTTGCATCCGACGGAAAAAAAGAAACCGCGCCGCTTCTGAGGAACGACATGACGAATTCTGCTGGCTCGAGTGGTAAGAGTGGCATGAAGCACGCGGGTGAAAGGCGAAGCCCACAGATGGCTTCAAAACGCAGCTCTGGATTCCAGACGTGACTCCAAACCATCAGGCACCAGGTTCCAGGGAATGTGTTAGTTCCCAGTTGCTTAACCGTAGTACCTAGTTCCTTCAAACCTTGCACACTTGAAGTCAACTGCAGCCACATAAAGTTTTTATGGTTAGGGGGCTCAAGGTCACATGGTTGGATTAGAACAAGTCCTGTAGTTTGCACATATAGGCAATATAATGTGAATGGAGAGGTTCCACCGAACATATTAGTTCCCTGTTGCTTAACCGTAGTACCTAGTTCCTTCAAACCTTGCACACTTGAAGTCAACTGCAGCCAGATGAAGTGTCTATGGTTAGGGGGCCCAAGGTCACACGGTTGGATTAGTACACCTCCTTTAGTTTGCACATATAGGCAATACAATATGAATGGAAAGGTTCAATAACTATCAAAGGTGCTCAAACTTTTGCACAAAGCAAAAGCCATGTTGTACAACACGGACACAGATAGGACTGGTCTGTGAGCGCCACCTCTGGCCGTGCGACATCAAAGCCGATCCACCACAGAGGAGATGAAGCTGTTCGCCATTTTCGGCATCAAAAGGATAATTATCATATCAAATTTGAGTTAATTCTATCAGTTATGCAGATTGGAACCACATTTATCCCGGGACGCTTCGACTTTCAGGAAATCAAAAGGCTTTAACTGAATTCTGGATGATTGTTTTATCGATAGAATCTTATCTGCATTTTCTCTCATAAAACCGGACCGAAAATCCACCGGGAAACGGCGCCAGGATTATTTGCAGTCGGAAAATGTCCCTCCTCTCTCTCTCTCTCTCTCTCTCTCCCGTTCTCTCTTATTCGGCAACACGCTCCCAAACCTAATTAGACTCCTACAGGCAGCATCGCTTGGCCTCTCTGGCTCCAGGAGTAACACCATAGCCTGCGAACATTTTATTTACGGAGGGGAAAAAGCGAACACACATCCTCCTGCTGCGCAGGCGACTAATCCAATCGCGGCGCTGCTAATGCACCTCGCTAATGCAATCAGCCAATCGGAGCACTCACAGCAACCCCGCTGGTCACATGACACCCGGGCCACTCCACCGGCGGTCCGGGGGTGGGAGCCCTGTCATGCTAATGCTGTTTTAATGCATTTCCTAATGCAATTTAGCCCCTCCCACATTCTACTCAGCCCCACCGGACCCTGCTAATCAATTTCGGGCATTTCAACAGAGACGATGATCCCTGCGTTAGCACAGAGAAAGGAGGCCTAATGACGGCCTAATGCAATTTGAGAACCCAGGCTAGTACTGGAACAGCCGGACCTCGCTTCCCAGTGTAGCCACTCACGGGGCATTAACACGGGAGACTAATCGGCCACATTAAGACACATACAGGCAGAATGGACTTCAACCACCACAATCTTTAGTTACAGCGGCGACTAATGGTGCACTATGCAGCTCCTATGTACATAAAACAGCTAGAGTTTGGGGGTTAAAGGTCATATGGTGGGAATAAGACGAGGCCCGCAATTTGCTCATGTAGGCAATACATTTTAAATGAAGAGGGTTGGGGTTACATCCAAAGCCCTAGTACCCAACCCTTTCAAACTTAGCACACAGGAAGTGGACTACTGGTAAATGAAGGGTCTACAGTTTGGGTCCTAAAGGTTCATGAGAGTGGTAGCTCAGTAATTAGGGTGGTGGGCTATCAATCAGAAGGTTTGGGGTTCAAATCCCAGGTCCACTGAAGTTACCAATGAGGGTCTTTGAGCAAGACCCTCAACCCTCATTCCTCCAGGGTGCTGCATCAACCCTGTGTTCTGACCTTAACCAAGTGACCAAATGTAAATGTAACATCTACATTTAGGCCCCCATTTCTCAACCATTGTACCTGTTCCCTTAAAACTTGCCACATATAAAGTAAACTATACGTAGAGGATAAGGCTAGAGTTTAGGGGTAAAAGGTCATATGGTTGGAACAGGAAAACCTTTGAACCTGCACATGTAGGCAATACATTTTAAATGCAGAGGGTAAGGGTTACATCTTAGTCCCCCATTTCTCCACCCTAGTACCTAGTCCCTTAAAACTTGGCTTAAACAAACTAGACTCAGGGCTTAAGAAATCTTCAAAGTTTGGAGGTTAAAGGTTATATGGCTGGAATAGGATGCGGTCTGAAATTTGCACGTGGGTAATACATTTTAAATGGAAAAGGGTTATGGTTACATCTCCACCCTATTACCTCTAATTCTCAGTACAGGCTGAGAAAGTGTGTACCTTGTGTACACTTTGGGCGCTAAAAGCCCCCCCGAGAACCCTTCTACCTGTGACATAACAACCCCAGCAGATGAGCTTTCTGCGTCGGCTTCTTGACGCAACAAAACAAACGGAACGGAGAACTTACTTGTACTTAGCCTTGACCTCGTCCGCCGCCTTTTGATGGTTCTCGTCGGACACCTCGTAAAACTGGGCGCCCTGGAAGAGAGAAGGAGGGCGATATTAGGCGAGGCGCAAATGCATTCTTGTAATCAGATTCTCAGCCTTCGCGGCGATTTAAAAAGCCCTCCGAATGTTAGCCAGGGTGCGGTGAGCCCATTTGGGCAGACGGAACAGAAGGAGCGCGATGAGTGCAGGTCGCCGCGGCGGCGTGCTCGCGGAGAGCTGCTGGAGGAAAGCACTCGGTGCTCAGCCGCACTGTACAATTTAAAGTCCATTAAAAGTTTATGGACGGGGATATTGAGAGCAGTAAAGCATGAAGTGTTGGGTGATTATAGTGTGCGGCCGAGATTTTCCATTAGGTGTATAGCCGAGTGAGGTCATCACATATGCGGTGGTCTTGCGAGAGTCCGGTTGCTGAAAAGGCCCCGATGATTGTGCAGAGCGAAGGAAGATATGACCTTATGAAAAAACACGGCAGTTTTATCGAAATGTCAGCCTCCTGTTAACTTTAAGGTGAAGTACGGAGGAATGCAAAGCAGATGGAAGGAAAAAAAATGATGGATATTGTTGAGTTATGATATCAGGATATGAGAATGGAGGTAGCTCGGTGATTCGGGAAAAGGTGAGGGGCCCTTGAGCAAAGTTCTACAACCTCATCGCTCGAGGAGGAGGGGGAGATGGGTGGTGTAGTACTCTGTAAAAGGAGGACAGACCAATGGACAGATTTTATCTTCTCATATTTGAAAAAACATCTGGTATTCTTTCTTTCTTTTGGAATTTTTATGGCCCAGGGGCCACAGCGGCCCTACAACTTTCCTGTCTGGCCCTCAGATATACGGAACGTTAAGATCCATCTACAGGGGGTTGGACAATGAACCTGAAACCTGCTGGTTTTAGACCACAAAAATTGATTACCATGGTGTAGCGCCTCCTTTGGTTCTTTATTCACAGCTGTATCTGATCCTCACAGACTTCTTAAGAGAGTTAATTTCGGGCCCCGGGGCCACATCAGGCCCTTTGACCGTTCCCATCATTCCCTGAAGGTATCCATGGAAAGTTGGATGTCTAATGTATACAAGTGTATACATTAAGTTTCGTCCATCGGTTTATCTCTCTAGAACAGTCCCAGTACCAAAAAGGTTAATTGTGGCCCCGGGGCCACATCAGGCCCTCCAACATGGTATCAATGAGAAGTTAGAAATCTAATGTAAATATGATAATGTTATTGGTTCCGTCCTCCACAGCCATTTCAGTTCCTCATGGATCCCTTGAAAGGGTTAATTGTGGCCCCTGGGCCAAATTCGGCCCTTTGACTGCCCCAGTCGTTCCCTCATTGAATGAACTGGAAATTAGATATCTAATATATGTGTTGATTGTGTTTTATCTATAGGCTGCCTTCTCCACAGTCGTTCCATTTCCCTAGGAACCCCTTGAGAGGGTCAATTAAGGCCCTGGGGCGCCACCCAACCCATAACTGTACACAAACTGAAGGTCATGGGTACTTGTGGGAAAACGAGGACTTCAGATTGATGCGTGGTACCAAACGGGAGGTGCTCCTGATTAATCTGTGGGTCCACTTACAGTATTTGGCGTCCTGACCCGATCCTGTGAGAGCCCCTCTACCTGCTTCCTGTTTAAAAAATGGCCCGCCCCCCCCTCTAATCCTTGTTTACACGTAGTCAGGATACACATTTACTTAATGGAGTACACAGGGGGTGTCATAGACCAATAAAGCAATCAGCTCCAGAAGCTATCCCGCCACCGGGAGAGGATTTAAAAGAGCAGAGCTCAAGAAGCTACCGGAGCTTTTTTAATTAACTCTCCCGTGCTTAAAGAGCGCCAGAACGCCAAGCAGCTGCTGGAGTAATCACACGGGTGGCGTTATCTCGGGTGGAGCAGAGAGTGAGCAGGAGGAACCACACTGTGACAGCCATTATGGAACATCAGAGTGGAGGCCATATAGGCTCTGTGGTGGAGGCAGCAGGTGGAACGGGAACAAAGGGAACAGCAGCCCGCGGCGCGATCGATAGACCGGAACCGAGAACTGTACATATTAGAGGAAAGTTCTCACAAAGAGTTAAGGGAACCTGGTTCACAAGGTAATGTTCAGTGATGGAATATAGAGAAGCCATGGAGAACGCCGCTCGCCTGAGTGGACGTCTGAAAGGAACCGAACGACGGGGGGGGGGTTCGCCACGATGGGAACAGCGGAAAGCGGGTGTCAGAAAATCGTGGGTGGATGAAATTAAAGATGCTTTTATGGAGGCAGGAAGACGGAAAGGCTGAAACGCTTCACCTCCAGTGATTGTTCTGGTCTTATCTCAGTCCAGCATCACATTCCAGGTTCTCTTAAAGCTACAGAACATGAGATTAAGAGTATTATATCATATACTAATGGAATAGCCATGCTGTGCTGCGGTGGAGAACCTGAAAGTTGAAAGACAAGTGTTCTAGAGTGAGGGTTTTGTGGTTTTGGGGCTTTTAAAAATCCGAAATAAACATGTGGAATGAATATAGTGTGAGTTGTGATCACGGCGTCCACGCGTTTGCTTTTAACTCTTTTTACACACACGATGTTGATATTACGCCAATACGAGGCGATCCCCTAAAAAAAAAAAAATTCTGATAATCCGCACTGAATGCTGTCAGCCAGGTGGGAGTAGTCTGAACAGTAACTGATGATGCCGATTCTGAAGCAGGCTTCCAAATGATCATCAGGGAGGGGGGACCGATGTCTGGACTTTTTAAGGTTGGGCTCCATAAGTAGGTTAATCCAAAAAATGGTGGAGATGGAGCGGGAGACTGACAGGCGGATCGGCGCAGGGTCAGCGGTGATGCGGACTATGTATCGGTCGGTCGTGGTGAAGAAGGAGCTAAACCACAAGGCGAAGCTCTCGATTTACCGGTCGGTCTACGTTCCTACCCTTACCTATGGTGATGAGCTTTGGGTAATGACCGAAAGAACGAGATCGCGAGTATGAGCGGCCGAAATGGGTTTCCTCCGAAGGGTGTCTGGCTCTCCTGCTACTTCTCCACGTCGAAAGGACCCAGCTGAAGTGGTTCGGGCATCTGGTAAAGATGCTTCCTGAGCGCCTCCACAGGGAGGTGTCCTGCTGGGAGGAGACCTTGGGGAAGACCCAGGACAGGCTGGAACGTGGCCTGGGAATGCCTCGGAATCCCCCCCAGTTAGGCTGGTAGAGGGACGTCTGGACCTCTCTGCTTAGGTTGCTGCCCCCGCGACCCGAACTCCGGACAAGTGGAAGATGATGGATGGATGTATACAGATATATAATGGGGCGGCCCGGCGGCTTAGTGGTTAGCATGTTCTCCTCTCAGCGCTGGGGATTCCCGGTTCGAATCCCGATCTGAGTGGAGTTTCCATGTCCTCTCCGTGTCCGTGTGGGGTTTCTCCGGGTTCTCCGGTTTCCTTCCACAGTCCAAAAACATGTGTGTGTGTGCCCAGCGATGGATAGCGATGGATGTTCTCCTCTGAATGGGCATGGGGAACCCCACCGTGACCCTAAAGGAATTAGCAGAAGATAATGGATGGATCGATAACTTCCAAGCGATAGTTTCCAAGACGTAGTTTCCAACAGCAGCAGAGAATAACAACAAGCTGGAACGTGAGCTTGCCATGTAATATCCAACTCGACTCTGAAGACACTGTGAACTCTGTCATGTGACAAAAGGAACCAATGAAAACTCACTGCCAGTTTTTATCGCAAAAAAACATGAATAAATACAAATCACCAGCAGGGGGAGAAAAGTGAAAAGAAGTCTACAGAACATGACGTGGAATGTTCCACTGCGATCATTCCTTACAATCCCCCCCCCATCCCACTCCGGTAGAGTAGGAAAGCGAGAACCTGCCCTTTTTGACATTGGACGTGGTGGGTAATCATGGTGCCAAGTTTCAAGCTTGTAGGTACTCGGGAAGAGCCCGTCGCGACACTGGAGGGGTCTTTGGTTGGATGGCGGTACCAAATGAACCGTGGAACGTAGAGAGTTGTAAAGTGCTTAGTTCTTCCAAGGACAGGATCGGGAATCACGATGCGAGACTGCGGACGTGTAGGTACTTGGGAAGCGGGAGAATTAGTATATACATACGGTATATGACATCACTGGACCTCATTCTCATCAGCACCCTCACGCAGGATGTGAATGGGACGAGGCCCACAGCGAGGATACAGTGGGAGGGAGGAGCGAACCCGCCGAGACCCCGTCGTTAAATAACGAGCCTCCTCCAGCGCAGGTCCGAGTAGAAAAACAGAGACGTCGTTCCGGCGACGGTCGCGGTGGCTGGAGCGGTTCGGAGGCTGGAGGTGCTGTGATGACCTGTCACGCAGGGGGTCTTTGATAAACGAGCGCCGTGAATCGAAAGAGACGTGTAATATATATCAGCCCTTTATATTCTCCTGCGTTCTGTCTTTCTTACTGTCTCTATTCCGGGGTCATTTTTCTCGTCCGTCACACGGGCCGAGGTGCGAAACGGAGAAAACGAGATGGAGGCGAGGAGGGGAGGGGATGGAGGAGAGGGGAAGGGGGCAAAACTAAACAAACGGGGAGAAATGAAAAAAGGGATGAAAACCGCAGGATCAATGTTTATTACGATGACATCACAATGAGCCGATAACAGGATGTCACTGTGGATACGTTCTACACACTGCGATCACCTGGAACATCATCCCAGCTGGGAAATGGGCTGCTGGGCTGGACCAACACCAGAACCACAATCCTGCTCCATCATATTGTTATTAACTTATTATATTAATCAACAGGTTATAAGAAGCTACATGAACGTGGTATGACTCCCTCAGTCCCGCCCCCTGTTTAGCTGATTGACAGCAGTAGCATTAGCTTACACAGATTCCTTGCTATAGTTGTGGAGTGTATAGTAGGCATGGAAACAGTTATGAGGGTTTGAATAGTGGTCATTGCAACCGTCGTGAGAAATTATATTAGTCAGGGCAACTTTTGTAGGCTTTTAAAGTAATCTTTGTTCTGCAATAAGGATTATTGTAGTCATGGCAACCATTGTTCATAAATGATTTTAGTAGTTGTGGCAACTGCTATATAAGGGATTATAGTAGTCATGGCAACTCTTGTTTTTGAGGAGATTGTAGTACTTGTGACTACTGCTATAAAAATAATTACGGTAGTCATGCAACCATTGCTTATTGGAGATTGTAGTAGTCATGGCAACCATTGTTTTTGAGGAGATTGTAGTAGTCATGGCAACCATTGTTTTTGAGGAGATTGTAGTAGTTGTGGCTTCTGCTATAAAAAGGATTATAGTAGTCATGGCAACCATTGTTTATAAAGGGGTTTTAGTAGTCATAGCAACCATTGTTTTTGAGGAGATTGTAGTAGTTGTGACAACTGCTATAAAAATAACTACGGTAGTCATGGCAACCATTGCTTATTGGAGATTGTGGTAGTCATGGCAACCATTGTTTTTGAGGAGATTGTAATAGTTGTGACTACTGCTATAAAAATAATTAGGTAGTCATGGCAACCATTGCTTATAAGAAATTGTAGTAGTCATGGCAGCCATTGTTTTTGAAGAGATTGTGGTAGTTGTGACTACTGCTATAAATATTTTATGTAGTCATGGCAACCATTGTTTGGAAAGGGTTTTAAGTAGTCATAGCAACCATTGTTTTTGAGGAGATTGTAGTAGTCGTGGCTACTGCTATAAAAAGGATTATAGTAGTCATGGCAACCATTGTTTATATAGGGTTTTAGTAGTCATAGCAACCATTGTTTTTGAGGAGATTGTAGTAGTCGTGGCTACTGCCATATATAGGATTATAGTAGTCATGGCAACCATTGCTTATAAGAAATTGTAGTAGTCATGGCAACCATTGTTTATAAGTGATAGTAGTTGTGACTACTGCTATAAAAAGGATTATAGTAGTCATGGCAACCATTGTTTATAAGGGGTTTTAGTAGTCGTAGCAACCATTGTTTTTGAGGAGATTGTAGTAGTCGTGGCTACTGCCATATATAGGATTGTAGTAGTCATGGCAACCATTGTTTATAAGGGATTATAGTAGTTGTGGCAACCTAACTTTGTATTTATCTTCGTTAAATCAGGGTCATGGTTTAAAAACATCTGAGACTTTAATTAAACTTCGGCGTGTGATCGGCTTTAGTGCCAGAGGAGTTTGTTTCTATAGCGTGGATCGATGCTAACGCTACTAAGCTTTATAATTAGCCTTGCCGCGACAGCGTGAGGGTTTATGAATCATCCGTACGAAACAGTGCACCTTAAAAAAAACCCCACAGAATGATGGAAATGATGATACAGAAATAAAAGCCTTTCTTCAGTTGAACACCGCACTCCATCATACTGTCTCGCCGCGAAACGTAAAGCATGGCATCATAAATTTACACCCACGCGCCAAACAGAGAAAATGCTCCACCAAACCAGCATAAATGCCACTAATGAAACGCTCCATCCATCACGGCGCACATGCTCCCCTGCCATCTGCTTAACGTATTCCAGCGCTCGCGGCCTGGAACGTTTAGCACATTCATCTTATGGATCCCGATCCATAAATCCATGGAGGCCAAAACGAACCTGGGTCCAGCTGAGCGGCCTCCTCTGTCTCTATTTGAACTGTGACGCTGAGCCGTCGCCACGGCGCTGGGGGTATTGAACAACCATCTATAGGTGATTTATGAGGCAGGAGGAGATCAATAAGGCCTGTCAGTGTGGAGTTGGGCTTCTGCTGTCGTGGTGAGTTTACAGAGACCGGAGAATAACGCAGGAGGAAGGGAGGAGGACGTGAGGAGGACGGGGTCCGGGCTGGTTAAGCTTGACTGCGGTGTAGACGGAGAGTCTGATTGGAAACGCGTAGATTAGAAGCAGCTTAATGCCACAGTTTCAAAGTTTCGCTGTCCGGTCCTGAAAGTGGCTGATTCAAATCAATGGAATACATTATGTTGTTCTCACCTTTTGATTGTTCTCAATAGGGGGCGCTCCAGCGGATCTTAAAGGCTAAACCCCAGCTAAAATAAAATTATAAAATTGCTTAGTGGTTAGCACGTTCGCCTCTCAGCGCTGGGGATTCCCGGTTCGAATCCCAATCTGGGTGGAGTTTCCATGTC
>JAOUQT010000013.1:8399042-8416826 GCA_025769995.1 Xyliphius kryptos | reverse complement strand
CCCCCTTCCTCTTTTTTCCCGCCACGTCCTCCCCCTGCCACCGTTTCCCAGAGTCTCCCTCCCACCGCCGGTCCAAACGGGCGCCACGGAGATAATTAGGTAAGTTCCCGATGCACAAAGGTTCCGCACAACGCTTTTAACTCCAAGAGGATGGAGAGGGGACGGCGCGGTGCCCCCAGTCTGCGGGGACAGGGTGGTGCGCGTGTGCTCCAAATTGGACGCCCCCATGCGGTGCCAGTTTGATCGCATCATCAAAGTGGGGCTCGGCTTTGAGGCCCAGGGGGCCGGAGAGGAAGAAACGGCCGGTTCGGTTGACCTCCCGAACTCCGCGCGGGGACGGCGGAACACTCATTATTTTATCGGCGCGCCCATGAGGTGCCCACGCAGCCCCCCCCCCCCCCACTTATAGTGCATAGCTGTAGTTACCACAACCACCTGTATTAGTTTAAAGGCAGAATGGAGCTTCAGGCTGTTCTACTGCAGGATCAAAGAATTGTTTCATGTCTTAAGTGGTTAACACACACGCACGCACACACACACACACACACGCGCGCACACACAACAACGCACACGCTTAATGCACATGATCACACTCTGAAGCGCCGACAGTGTAACCCGTGTCGCAGGGTTAATTGCCGATTGCGTTTGCATCCAATTAGTTGAGATGTAGTCGCTACGTGGCTCGGGTCCAGAACGGCGCAGGATTAATAACGTTCCGAAGTTTTCGGCTCGTTCTAAAGGCCACTAATTAAAATCCCGTCCCGATTCGCTCCGAATTTCTAACTCAAACGATCGCCGTCTGGCTTCTACCTCGTCTTTTAATTGATTTTAATTGATTTCACGTCGGCCGACCACAAGGGGGCGCCCCAGTGGCGACACTGTGCATGGTTGACAGAAGATTCCCTTCCCGACCCAACCCCCATATTCATCCGGGCCCGGGGTCTACGCTGCGACTGTGGCGGTGGGATCTCTAATGGAAGGTGCGTCCACATTTTTTTGGCCCGAGATGTACTTTTCCAGTGGACAGAAATCTTTTTTTTTTTAAACGTTTTCACAAATGTCGTGTTTGTAGATGGGACTGTGGGGGAAAAAAAACACTATTCTGATGACCGGCACTGAAGGTTGTCAGCCAGGTGTGAGAAGTCTGAACAGTTGCTGCTTCTAAATGATCATCAATGAGGGGGACCAATATCTGAACTTGATTATCGCCACACGTTCTCATCAAGACCTCACTTAAATAGGACCTGCCTGACGGTGGGGTCCACCAGAAGATCCTTAAAAGCTACCCATCATGCCGAGATCCAACGACATTCAGGAACCATTGAGAAGTCATTGAGATCCGTCAGTCTGGAAAGGATTCTAAAGCAATTTCCAACGCTTTGGGAATCCAGAGAACCACAGTGAGAACCATTATCCACAAATGTAGACATGGAAGAGTGGTGAACCTTCCTCGGAGTGGCCGGCTGCCCGAAATGACCGACGACTCATCCGAGAGGTCACAGAAGACGCCACAACAACGTCCCAAGAACTGCAGACCTCACTCGCCTCAATTAAGGTCAGAGTTCATGCCTCCACCATCAGAAAGAGAACGAGAACCAAAAATGGTTCCAAGAAGAAAAGCACTGCTGAGCAAAAAGAACATTGAAGCTCGTCTCCATTTTTCCAAAACGCATCTTGATCTCCAAGACTTTTGGAAGAACATTCTTTGGACCTATGAGACAAACGTCAAACTCTTTGGAAGTCTGGCGTCTTCAGAAAAAGAACATACCAACAGTAAAACATGGTGGTGGTAGTGTGATGGTCCGGGGCTGTTTTGCTGCATCAGGACCTGGAAGACTCGCTATGAATTCCGGCGTCGATCAAAAGATCCTGAAGGAGAACATCCGACCATCGGTTCCTGACCTCGAGATGAAACCAACATGGGTTCTGCAACAGGACAATGATCCAAAACACACCAGCAAGTTCATCTCTGATTGGCTGAAGAACCACAAAATGAAGACTTTGGAGCGGCCTGGTCAGAGTCCTGACCTGAACCCTATTGAGATGCTGTGGTCGGACCTTCAAAAGGACGTTCATGATGGAAACCTTCTAATGGAACTGAATTAGAACAATTCTGGAGAGATCCGTGGACCAGAATTCCTCCAGAACTCCTTGGATGCAGCTTGTGGTCCAAGGGGTCCAGAAATGAGGGCGGGGCAAACCACACGGTTACAGTTTCCGAACCCGCCATCAACCTCACGAGGTCCTGACGAGCACCTCCACCCTCCACCCCCCACCCCCTGAGGGCGTCGTGTGCATCACATGATTCCTAGAGTTAGGGCGTGCAGGCGGAGCACCGGTGACCGGGTTACCCGAGTGGATAACGTATTAAACGCACGGCGCCGCGTCCTTCACTTAAAGTGGGCCGTTTGTTGGGATTTAAAATGTACGCGGCGGCTTCAGAAATAAACAGAGCGTTGGAAATGTTATTAATTAAATGTGATAACCTTCTCCTGTGTGCGGTGGATTTAAAGCTCGCTCCCTCACCGCGGCGTGCGGACGCCGATATGTTTAACATCAGTCACCCGTCTGATATTTACCTTCCATCACTGGTTTTTAATTGAACCCCGCAGATGTGTTTGCATACAGAGAACCTTTTAATTAACTCGCAAATACGCATACACTCCATATCCCTCTCTCTCTCTCTCTCTCTGTGTGTGTGTGTGTGTGTGTGTGTGTGTGTGTGTGTGTGCGGAGCAGATGGCTGCATCATGACGGCTCTCAGGTTGCAGCAGCGTCACAGTAACGTTGTGTATTAATGAGAGCCTGCATTTCTAATTATCACCAGCAGGTCGTACATGGAATTTGGTATGTTCTCATGATACAATAGGGTTTCTGCCACCTATGTGTAAATGTGTCTGCAAAATACTGGCAGCCTGTGCATCACTTTGTAACCGCTGGGATAGGCTCCACTCAGTGACGGCGGTTGCCATAACTACTATAATCCCTCGTTAACAGCGGTTGCCACAATTGGTATAATCCCTCTTTAACATCTTTTGCCACAATTAGTATAATCCAACGTTAACAGCGGTTGCCGCAATTAGCATAATCCCTCGTTAACAGTGGTTGCCATAACTACTATAATCCCTTGTAAACAGCGGTTGCCATAACTACTATAATCCCTTGTTAACAGCGGTTGCCACAATTAGCATAATTCCACGTTAACAGCAGTTGCCACAATTGGTATAATCCCTCATTAACAGCGGTTGCCATAATTAGTATAATCCCTCGTTAACAACGGTTGCCACAATTACTATAATCCCACGTTAAAAGCAGTTGCCACAATTAGCATAATCCCTCATTAACAGCGGTTGTTACAATTGGTATAATCCCTCGTTAACAGCAGTTGCCACAATTGGTATAATCCCACGGTAACAGCGGTTGCCATAACTACTATAATCCTTTGTTAACAGCGGTTGCCACTATTAGCATAATTCCACGTTAACAGCGGTTGCCACAATTGGTATAATCCCTCATTAACAGCAGTTGCCATAATTGGTATAATCCCTCGTTAACAGCTGTTGCCACAATTAGTATAATCCCTCGTTAACAGCGGTTGCCAAGACTATTATAACCCCCGTTAACAGCGGTTGCCACAATTGGTATAATTCCTTGTTAACAGCGGTTGCCAAAACTACTATAATCCCTCGTTAACAGCGGTTGCCACAATTAGTATAATCCCTCGTTAACAGTGGTTGCCATAATTGGTATTATCCCTGATTAACAGCGGTTGCCACAACTACTATAACCACTCATAAACAAGTCACTACAGACACTACTATGGCGGTTGCCATAACTACACATTTCTATCCTTCTGTGTAAATGCTGTTTCCCCTGTTTGTGTTTCTCGCACTTCATTCAGATCGTATTAATACTCTGCGTGTAACGTGTTCGGCCGAGCGGCTCTGGCTCAGCGTAGGGGGAACCTTATGGTTCCTGTGCGTGGGTGTCAGTGTAAATCAGCCTGAGAGGAGAGCGAGGCCTTGGAAAGGTCAGCGAGATGCGGCAGAAGGTTTCAGCCAGTCGATGTCCATTAGCATCCTTTCTCTCTCACCGGTCTCCCGCTGACACCTACACACACTCGCGTGTTAAAAGTCACGTCTCCCGTTTGACTCCTCGCGTCTCATTCACAAAAAGGCGTCTCATTCTCTCCGAGGTTCTCAGATCCGCGGATGTTTAATTCATGGGGGTCGTGTTTGGAGCACAGTGCAGGGAAAGGCTCGTAGCCCCGCCATCTCTACCGTCACGCCAGGCCCGCCAAGCGTGGCGCGGTTGGTACCAATGGGAGTGCGCGTAGGTTCTGAGTGTCTGACCGTGCGCCTGTCTGCAGGTGTTTCTCCGGGTTCTGACCTGCTGGTGAGCAGTGAGAGTCTGCGAAGTCGGGAGCACATCCTGCAGACCCTGTCGGACCTCGCGAGATCTTTTCAGGACATCGCTGACCGCTGCCTGCTGGTGCTGCACCTGGAGGTCAGGTAGGTTCAACCAAAGAAGGGATTCTGAGGACTGAGGGAGGCCCCAAGGTGTTTTCATCTTCCGGTCTCCATGTATGCATCTCCAACTCCATCAGCTTGTGGTTTCCTGATCCACTCCCCCCCTCGTTAGCGTATAGCCCACGACGCCTACAGGTTCTCCATTGGGTTGCACCGCTCTGGCTTACAACCCTTTACTCCGGCATATCTGCAGACAACCTCTGCTTGCTCCGCCCACTCCGTGTGTCTCGCTTGTTCCCAGAAGGTGTGGGTCAGAGCCGGGCCTCCCCGCTGGAGAACGTATGGGCAAATCTAGCTACGTCCCGGGTTGTAGACCTGACGTTTCCTGACTGCCTGGTGTAGCCGCCGACGTACCACGTTCCTGTCGCCACCGCAGGCTCTCTTGGCCTTGTATCTCTCGCCCCGGCTTATATAAGGTACACGCCAACCATAGCAGAACCTCCAGAAGTGGCTGTTACCTCCAAATACCTTCTATAGCCTACGGTTCCACCTTCCTCTCGGCACATGCCAAGACTTCAGAGATCATCAGTGGTCGTTTCCCCGCTTAGCCGACCCCTGCCCCCAACCCTCCTTCCCCGAGGACCCTTAAGGACCTCGATTAAATAGCCAACTTTATTGAGCAATTAACTAACTGCTCTGTGAGACAGTTAAGCATCGGGCCTTTTATTTCTGACGGTGCAAACGGAATCACCTCCACCCCTCTGCCTCTCAGCATTTATATCGCCGGGGCTCCGACAGCGGCCGAGTGCAGGTCCCTCGGGTCGTACGACTCCCTCCATGTGTCAGCGCTGCAGAGTCATGGATTATTCTTCTTCTAATTAAGAGCTCAACCAGCAGAATTCCATCCACGCTGCAGTTTAATGAGTGAGTCGGCGCACTTTGCGCTCGTTTATATACTGGATGTGACGTTAACCAGCGTTTACCGTTGGTGCGCCTCAGGGAGTTTACTACCAATATGCAAAGTGGCATCTTCAGACTGCATATGCATATAACCCCCCCAATCTGCTGATTAAAAGCCCCTAGTGGTTGGGGTTCAAACCCCGGGTCTACCAAAGTTGCCAGTTTGAATCTTGGGTGAGGCCCTTAACTCTTGGGCCAGGGGTAAGTAATACAGTTAGAGGAGGGTATGGTAGGGGTTCTGGCACAGTGTTTAGAGTGTGGGAGTATTAATCTGAAGGTTGCTGGTTCAAAGCCAGAGCAAGTTTGACTCTTGTTCTTACCCCAACCATCAAATTGGGATAATTGGGAGTCACTGGTGGCATTCATCCGTTGGGGACACAGTTAGGGCCTCCGCCACTATGAAGGATTATGTTGTTGGTCGAGGTCTGGCCTTAAGGGTGGGGGGTTCAAAGCCCAAGTCTGCCAAAGTTGCCAATCTGGGCTCTTGAACAAGACCCCTAATGATTATTGGTCCAGGGGTAAGTGATATTGTGAGATAAGGGTGTGGTCAGTGTTGTAGCTCAGTGGTTAGTGTGTGGGACTTTCAGTCTAAAGTTTGGAGGTTCGAATCCCAAGTCTACCAAAGTTGCCAGTTTGACCCTTGAGTGAGGCCCTTAATTCTAATTGGGCCAGGGGTAAATATTACATGGAGAGAAGGGTATGGTAGGTGTTCTGGCACAGTGCTTAGAGTGTGGGACTATTAATCTGAAGGTTGGAGGTTCTAAGCCCAAGTCTACCAATGTGGGCTCTTGAACAAGGCCCCTAACAGTTATTGGTCCAGGGTTAAGTGATATTGTGAGATAAAGGTGTAGTAGACGTTGTAGCTCAGTGGTTAGGGTATGGGACTTTCAGTCTAAAGGTTGGAGGTTCGAATCCCAAGTCTACCAAAGTTGCTAACATGGTTGGTCGGAGGCTGGCCTTGTCATAAACCACCAACCTTCCTCTTAATAGCCCCACACTTTAACCCCTAGAGCTACCATGCCCAGATAATAGGCTACCAAAGTTGTAAATGTGGGCTCTTAAGTGAGGCCCTTAACTCTGAAGTTTGAAGGTTCAAAGCCCAAGTCTGCCAAAGTTGCCAATGTGGGCTCTTGAACACGGCCCCTAATTGGGCCAGGGGTAAATAATACAGTGGGAGAAGGGCATGATGGGTGTTCTTGCTCAGTACTTAGAGTGTGGGACTATTAATCTGAAGGTTGGCGGTTCAAATCCCAAGTCTGCCAAAGTTGCCAAAGTAGTCCACTTGAACAACAGTTATTGGTCCAGTGGTAAGTGATATTGTGAAATAAAGGTGTAGTAGACGTTGTAGCTCAGTGGTTAGGGTGGGGGACTTTCAGTCTAAAGGTTGGAGGGTTGAATCCCAAGTCTACAAAAGTTGCCAGTTTGACTCTTGAGTGAGGCCCTTAACCTTAATTGGGCCAGGGGTAAATATTACGGTGAGAGATGGGTATGGTAGGTCTTCTGACTCAGTGCTTAGAGTTTGGGACTATTAATCTGAAGGTTGGAGGTTCAAATCCCAAGTCTGCCAAAGTTGCCAATGTGGGCTCTTGAACACGGCCCCTAACAGTTATTGGTCCAGGGGTAAGTAATAATGTAAGATAATGGTGTAGTAGACGTCGTAGCTCAGTGGTTAGGGGAGACTTTCAGCCTAAAGGTTGGAGGTTTGAATCCCAAGTTTACCAAAGTTGCCAGTTTGACTCTAATTGGGCCAGGGGTAAATATTACAGTGAGAGAGGGGTGTGGTAGGTCTTCTGGCTCAGTGCTTAGAGTGTGGGACTATTAATCTGAAGGTGGGAGGTTCAAATCCCAATTCTGCCAGTGTGGGCTCTTGAACAAGGCCACCTTTAACTGGTGGCATGAAGCTTGTCAATGGTGCCAATGGGGATTAGGTTCTCCATGACTCTTGAGGATAACGTGGCTCTGGATTTGGTCTGGTTCTACCTCCCTCCAGATGGAAACCTTTCAGTTTCAGGGTTACCTCACCCCCGTTGACTACACCTCACAAACCCCGCGGTGTGCGCTCGGCGCCCCCGGTACAGACGGCATCCATATAACTAAGTGCTGAGTTGAGCGATTGGAGGGGGGAACCGCTTCTGCAAGCATCCATTTGTTCCAAGCGGTTCCAGCAGACCTTAACGGCCACCTCTGCCGCCCGATATTAGCTTATTCACTCCTTATTTGATGATTTGGAAACAATAACTCCCTGTTCTCATGTCACGCGTTATTGACTTTTCCCATCAAGCAAATTTCCCCCGACAGCGCTCGGGAGTAAATTAAGAGCGGGGAGGAGAGGATGGAGGCTTTATGGCTCGGTAGTGGGGTGCGACACTCGGAGGTTTTTAATGGTGGCTGTTTTATGGAAGGCTGATGAACGTATCGCTGAAGGCAGTCATTATGGATGGCTCTAATTTCCCTCTCTCTCTCTCACACATTCGCTGACCTATCGCACTTACAGAGATATAAAACCCCGTTTACTGTTATTTTATCATAATTAATTATTCAGCGGTTATTCATCAGTTCCACAACCGCGTACAGATTCCAGTGCGATTTCCCCGACGTATGTTGCTGGGAATAAAAAATGCATGATGTCCGCGTACGAGTATTATGTCGCTAAATTACACGTCTGCGTTACGTTGCCTCTCTATAGGGTCCACTGCTTCCACTATCTCATTCCCCTGGCCAAGCAGGGCAACTACGCCATCGTGGCCAACGCGGCCAGCATGGACTACGACCCCCTGGTGGTAAAGCTGAATAAGGACATCAGTGCGGTCGAGGAGGTGATGGGAGCAGCCCTGCAGCAGCACAAGTTCCAGTACATCTTCGAGGGTGAGATGGTCGTGCGGCCACCATTACTGTGCGCAGGGAACTTCTGATGGGGCTTTAAATCAGCGGAGGTCAATAATGTGTCGCATGATCGATTCGGTCCGTGAGGAGCTGTGGGATAGAAAGGTTAATGTTCAGCCAGTGTGTCGTTCTCACAGAATGAAGCCCTTTAAGAGGAGGTTCTGCATCATCCTGTCTGGGTTTATTAAAAAACACGAGAAACGCAGGTGAGTTCATGCGAATATGGTCCGGGGTTAGTCATATAGCAAGATAAGGGGGTAGTAAGTGTTGTAGCGCGGTGTTTATGGTGCAGGTTATCAGTCTGAAGGTCGGGGGTTCAAAGCCCAAGTCTGCCAAAGTTGCCGGTTAAACTCTTGAGTGAGGTCCTTAACTCTTATTGGGCCAGGGGTAAGTAATATAGCGAGATAAGTGTTGTAGCTCAGTGGTTATGGTGCAGGTTATCAGTCTAAAGGTCGGGGGTTCAAAGCCCAAGTCTACCGAAGTTGTGAATGTGGGCTCTTGAGTGAGGTCCTTAACTCTTATTGGTCCAGGGGTAAATGATATTGTGGGATAGGGGTGTGGTAGGTGTTCTGACTCAGTGGTTAATGTGGGACTATCAATCTGAAGGTTGGGGGTTCAAAGCCCAAGTCTGCCAAAGTTTCCGGTTAAACTCTTGAGTGAGGTCCTTAACTCTTATTGGGCCAGGGGTAAAACATATTGTGAGATAGGGGTGTGGTAGGTGTTGTAGCTCAGTGGATAGAGTTTGGGACTATCAATCTAAAGGTTGGAGGTTCAAATCCCAAGTCTACCAAAGTTGCCAGTTTGTTTTTTGAGTGAGGCCCTTAACTCCTATTAAGCCAGGGGTAAATGATATAGTGAGAGAAGGGTGTGGTAGTTGTTTGTTGCTCAGTTGTTAGGGTGATGATCTATTAGTTTGAAGGTTGGTAGTTCAAAGCCCAAATCTACAGAAGTTGTGAATGTGGGCGCTTGAGTGAGGCCCCTAACTCTTATTGGTTCAAGGGTAAATAATATTGTGAGATAAAGTTGTGGTCAGTGTTGTAGTGCAGTGGTTAGGGTGCAGGTTATCAGTCTGAAGGTTAGGGGTTCAAAGCCCAAGTCTACAGAAGCTGTGAATGTGTGCTCTAGAGTGAGGCCCTTAACTCTTATTGGTCCAGGAATAAATGATCTTGTGAGATATGAGTGTGGTAGGTGTTGTGGCTCAGTGGTTAGAGTGTAGGACTATAAGTCTAAAGGTTGGGGGTTCAACTCCCAAATCTGCCAAAGTTGCCAATCTGGGGTCTTAAACAAGGCCCCTAATGATTATTGGTCCAGGGGTAAGTGATATTGGGAAATAAGGGTATGGTCGGTGTTGTAGCTCAGTGGTTAGGGTGTGGGACCTTCGGTCTAAAGGTTGGAGGTTTGAATCCCAAATCTCCCAAAGTTGCCTGTTTGACTTTTGAGTGAGGCCCTTAACTCTAATTGGGCTAGGGGTAAATAATATAGTGAGAGAAGGGTATGGTAGGTCTTCTGGCGGTTCTGAAGGTTGGAGGTTGAAAGCCCAAGTCTGCCAATGTGGGCTCTTGAACACGGCCCCTAACAGTTATTGGTCCAGGGGTAAGTGATATTGTGAGATAAAGGTGTAGTAGACGTTGTAGCTCAGTGGTTAGCGTGTGGAACTTTCAGTCTAAAGGTTGGAGGTTTGCCATTGTGGGCTTTTGAGTGGGGCCCAAAACACTTCTTGGTCCAGAGGTAAGTGATATAGTGAGATGTGGTGTTGTTGCTCAATGCTTGGGGAGTGGGACTATTAATCTGAAGGTTGGAGGTTCAAAGCCCAATGTAGCCAATGTGGGGCCTTGAGTGAGACCCCTAACACTCCTCCACATCAACATCTACGGTTGAGATCTTCACATTAATTGGACCTTCATCCATACCTCCACGCTGCCACGCAACTTTTTTGCTCCACCTGTGTTCCAGGTCTGGGTCACCTGATCTCCTGCATCCTGATTAACGGAGCGCAGTACTTCAAACGCATCAGCGAATCCGGAATCAAGAAGATGTGCAGGAACATTTTTGTCCTCCAGCAGAACCTGACCAACATCACCATGTCACGAGAAGCAGACCTGGACTTTGCGAGGTAACTAAATTAAATCATCCAGTCACCACAGTAACATCTCATTTGCTCTGGTTCTGCACGACCAGAAGAGTGTACAGTACACTCTTTTTCTCTCTCTCTCTCTCGCCCTCTCTCTCTCTTCTTAAATAATTGTCCAAAAACGACGTATACTCCCTCACCTTTGTTGTCGTGACGCATTTCCAACCTGACGTGTGTGTGATGCGTTTGTATGAAATGCTGTCGGGACCACGAGGGCTTATGGAGAGAGAGAGAGGGGGGTCTGTGTATTGAGGAACAAACTGAGCGACACCGCTGCGCGAGAGGGGAATTATTTGGCCCGACTCCCATCTGAACGTGCGCTGGGGGCCACTGTGCCAAGGACGCGGTAATAACCATCGATCGGAGTTCACGCTCACGAGCGTGTGCGGTTACAGCCTGGAGACAGTAAAGTAAGAACGGCCTGAGGAAATAGTGACATCTGCTGGAGGACGAGCAGTGTGGCGACGGTGCACAGTGAGAGGGGAGGACGGCTGTAGAGCAGATACCTACAGAGAATCGGGTTCTGCTGGGATTAAACACACAGAGAGAGAGATTAGTTAATCCGGTGTTACATCTGAGATTAGGCTGGTTCTCAGGACTCAGCTACTCACCCCCCCCTTCTGTCTGTTGCTCTCCTTTGTCTTTCATCCTTCTCTATATCTGTCCTTTCTCTGAACTCTGTACTCTGTCTGTACTATTTCTGTACTCTGTCTGTACTACTCTGTCTGTACTATTTCTATATTTCTATACCCTGCGCTCTGTCTGTACTTTGTCTGTACCCTGCACTCTGTCTGTACTCTGTCAGTACTCTGTCTAAACTCAGTACTCTGTCTGTACTATTTCTGTACTTTGTGTGTACCCTGTACTCTGTCTGTACTCTGTCTGTACTCTGTCTGTACTATTTCTGTACCCTGCGCTCTGTCTGTACTCTGTCTGTACTTTGTCTGTACCCTGTACTCTGTCTGTACTATTTCTGTACCCTGTACTCTGTCTGTACTATGTCCCTACTCTGTCAGTACTCTGTCTGAACTCAGTACTCTGTCTGTACTCTGTACTATTTCTGTACTCTGTCTCTACTCTGTCAGTACTCTGTCTGTACTCTGTACTCTGTACTATTTCTGTACTCTGTCTGAGCTCAGTACTCTGTCTGTACTATTTCTGTACTCTGTCTGTACTCTGTCTGTACTCTGTCTAAACTCAGTACTCTGTCTGTACTCTGTCTGTTATCTGGCTGTACTCTGTCAGTACTCTGTCTGAACTCAGTACTCTGTCTGTATTCTGTCTGTACTTTGTCTGTAATCTGGCTGTACTCTTCCAGTACTCTGAACTCTGCACTCTGTCTGCATTCTGTCAGTACTCTGTTCTCTTTCTGTACTCTGTCAGTATTCTGTTCTCTGTCAGTACTCTGTTCTCTGTCTGCACTCTGTCAGTATTCTGTACCTTGTCTGTACTCTTATACTCTGTCTGTACTCTGTCAGTACTCTGTCTGAACTCAGTACTCTATCTGTACTCTGTTCTCTGTCTGCACTCTGTCAGTATTCTGTACCCTGTCAGTACTCTGTCTGTACCCTGTCAGTACCCTGTCCCCTGTCTCTTGTTGAATGGAAGGCTGAGTCACTCCTCACTCCTTTTGATGATATACAAACCAACGTGTTTCTCGCTCTCACGTTGCTTCGCTGCCTCTAATTCCTGAAACCACAGGTGGAGGGGAGAGGGAAGGGGCTCAGATCAAAGGAACGGATAGGAATCGATAGGCTGAACTCGGCCACTGCGTTCTCCGCCCGCTCTCCAGTCACCTTCACTTAGTTTCTGTATTCACACAGAGCGGAAGATAAGCTCTCGCTCTCCGCAGCGCTCTCACTGAAGTCTCCTCTCCGACTGCCGAACAAACCGCAGCATGTAAAACAAAAAGCACCCCCCTCGCCTCCATCTGCAGATCAATCGGGACGGGGAGCGTCCTCCTCGGCCACAGCCTCGGTGCCGCATTATCAGTTCCGCGTTCTCGCCACGCCACATTACCATTCCATCGGTGGCAGCACTTCACTTTTCTCCCCCCACCGCCTTCCCCTTTCTGCAGACATACCCCTGCAGTGTGAGAAGAGAGAGGGAAACGAGAGTGGGGAGGGGAGCGTTCGCCGCCTGGGGGGATGCAGGCTTTGTTGGGCGAGTTCGTGGGGCCTCTTGAAGACGTTCGGAAAGAAGGCGGCGAAGGCGAACCTGAAAAATAGAAAGGCTGTGACCGCCGTAGTTTAAATCCTCAATTAAGGGTGCGTGACGAGTCAAGACGGGGGGGGGGAGAGGACCGTAGAGCAGGTGTAGTTTAGGTGGTGGATGATGCGGGTGCGAGTGGATCGCTGAGGGACCACAGCGCCTCCTGTCGGCGCTCCATCCGTCGACGTGGAGCTGCGGACATACAGGGTGCCGCCGCAGTGACACGGTGTCAAAAAAAAAAAAACAAGCCTGTTTGTAAAAAGGCCTGCGGTTTAATCTATACATTTGTTTGATTGACAGGCAGAGGGCGGAGCTCCGCACACCTCCTGCCCCGATGGAGCCCGAGGAGCCGTCTGGAAAAACAGCATTTATTTGCCTTGTCAGGGTGAAGGCCCGGTCTGTGTACACACCGCGGCGCCCCGGCACATCGCGATAACCGCGAAACCAAACGGCAGCTGCGCCCGTCAACACTCCCGCCCGAGTGCGAGTGAGTGTGAGCGAGAGAGAGAGAGAGAGAGAGAGAGATGGGGCAGGGAGGGCTCTCTTGTCTCTGCTGCAGTGATGCCGAACTCCCTTTCTCCTTCTATTATACTTCCTTTCTCTTCTGCGGCGTCTCGACTCGCCGACTCCCACCAGGCTGCGGCGCCGCGGCATTTTCCATCGCCCTTGTCATTTTCAGCGTTCGTGCATCGCGTCCTCCAACCCCCGACGCATAGAACGTATCCATCGCGGCAGAACAAAACGAGACTCGCGTTCTGAAATCTTCCCATTAACGGCGAGCATATGGTAACGTTTTGCGCTTGCATTTGTTACCACGGTGACAGGCGTGAGCGTTCTCCTTAATGGGGATGATCATTCTTTCATCTGCCGTTTGTTCTGAGTCTTAACTAACGTGCTGCGGAGAACGCATTTTAAGAGGACGGGCTCTTTAATGGCGTCGACACCGTGCGCAAAACAAAAAAACGAATGCGCCGATGCTTTTTATTTATTTATTTATTTACACCACGGCATCCATCTTTTTGCATCCTCCGCCGAATGCGTCATAAATTCGCTTAATATGCTGCTGTATACAGGCCCGCGCACGGGAACGTCTCCTAATTAAAACCTAATGACACGCCACGTGCGCGGCGCGTGAGTGAGTGATTGCGTGGATAGAAAAAGAGTTTATTATCTCCATTATCTTTTTGTAATGGGATGTAGATTCTCCTCCTCCGTGTAGTTTAACACTCTGATAGATGGTCCAATCATCAGCGTCGCTCTTGCATCCATTCCGTTTGGAGTTTCGCTTCCCAGGTCCGGTTAATTAGCAGCGCGCTTGGCTTCGACACGTCACGGCCGAGCGGCTTTTAAACGGCCGGTGTTTTTTCTCCGTGTCGGAGATGAATGGAGGTTAATGGAAGTGTCCGATCTCTGTCCTGCAGCTACAGCAGTTACACCGGTGCTTACATCCACTGAAATCCCATTTTCTTGCGCCGGAAAGACCAGAACGTGCGGGGACGTGTCCGTGCATGTACATAGGCGTGTTCTGTGCATGGGCGTGTTTAGATACAGAGTTCTGAAGATCCTCTTTGAACGTCATGCCATCGGATTCCGTGGCCGCGCAGCTCGGCCGCCAGTTACCACAATTTTTTTTTTTGCTCCGTTAGTCACCTGGGCTTAAAGTATGGATGCCCATTTTCACAAAAAATCATAAATCTGTCACCTAGAGGGCGCAAAATCCATCACTGGAGAAAATAATATGAATTTGACACAAAAAAATTATTTTGTCTTATTTATTTCGCCAGTCTCTGTGATAAAGCAATAATAAAGCAATAAGGCACGTGCATTATCGTGAATAAACCACGGGAAAGGCCTAAATTCTGCCGTCTAGTGACCAAATTACAAAATGCAGTTAAAAAACTTCGTGAAAAAAATCAATTTTATATCGCGCGCTTATACGAATGTGAAGCGCTCAGAGGTGGGGGTTATTGTGAATAATGTCACGGCTAGACAAGCGGCTCAGCTAATTGGGTTTAAGCAGCGGAACGACCGCTTTGGATGTTATGATTTGTTGTTTTGGACTTCAGCCTTAAATCATCTTACACTTTACGGCACTATTTTCAAATGTGCGCATTACTCGATTTTAATTTTATTTAATTGTTTTATAGCAAGTGTGTGTGAAAGAGATGGGTTTGAAGAAGTTTCTTGAAAATGTTGAGTGAGTCAGCCTTACGGATGTTGTTGGGAAGATCGTTCCACCATTTAGCGGCGCGAGAGAGAGTTGAGTTGGAGTCACCGGGCGACATTCATCACTAGAGGGCAGTGAACGAGTCGGAGTGGGTTTAGTAAAGAGGGACCGAAGGTAAGAGGGGCCAGATCCAGAGACTGTTCTGTAGGTCAGAGTTATTACCTTGTACTGAATGCAGCAGCTAGAGGGCGCCAATGGAGTCACATGAGTCGAGAACCAACGTTACAATAGTGGAGCCGGGATAGGATGAGGACCTGGACCAGCAGCTGTTAGGAAGCTCTGATTTTCCTGATGTTCTACAGAATGAATCCGCAGGAACGTCCAGTTTTCATGACCTGATCTGAACGTTTGAGATGATCGTTAGAGAAACCAAGATCACGGAGCGAGTCGGTTGGAGAGATAGTGGAGCCGTCAATCTGGAGGTTCAGGTCATGATGAATTGAGGGTTTAGCTGGGATTATAAGATGAGGGATATTCATCCAAACAGATATGTCGGTGAGGGAGGCATATATCTGATTTGAGATTGAGGGGTCGTCAGGAGAACAAGCCAAATGGAGCTGAGGGTCGTCAGCATAACAGCGTTAGAAAAACCATGTGCCTTAATGACGCGGCCCAACGATGACATATATAATGAAAAGAGGAGTGGTCCGAGTACTGAGCCCTGTGGGACTCCATTAACTACTTGTTGAGGGTTAGAAACATCCCCGTCCCAAGACACTTAAAAGGTCCATTCAAGTGTCGTACCAAAGAAGCCTAGACTGAACAGAGTGGACATTAGAAAGGTCCAGCAGGATGAGAAGCGAGAATTGGGGGTTAGCTTTGGCCGATTTAAGTGCCTCAACCACCGAAAGCAGATATGCAGCCCTTGATGGTCTGATGGTGGGGTGTAAGGTTCAGCACCAATGCACCCCAGAGCCGGGTTGCATTGAAACGGTCTATAAGCAAATGGACTCTAGCACCCCCTATGTGTTTCATCCTATCCCACCTCCAGACAGTTTAAGGTCAGCGAGACGTCTTGTTATAGCCCACTTTGATTTTGAAGGTTGCGGTTCAGGTTGTAATGCATTGTGGGAGGAACACATGGGATGGGAAGCCGGTTCGTGCTTGACAGCTCATTGATGATGCCGTCACAGTCGTGGATCCCTGGGAGAGTGTGGCTGCCTGATGGAGGGGAACAGGGGAGGGAAAGCCTGCTGGCTCAGGTCTTTTGGAAGTCCAGCCAGAGGAGGTGCATTCCAAGTCGGGGGGATGGGGGGGAAGGGGGGGTAAGAGGACGCAATGGAGGATGGGAATTTATGTCGTCAAAAACAAGCATAAGGAGGGACGGGGATGTTTCTAACCCTCAACAAGTAGTTACTGGAGTCCCACAGGGCTTAGTACTCGGACCCCTCCTCTTTTCATTAAATATGTCATCGTTGGGCCGCATCATTAAGGCGCATGGTTTTTCTAAGCTGTGGCCTAGTTGTCAGCACGTTCGCCAGGTTCCTCCCGTTTCCTCCCGCAGTCCAAAAAAAATGGATTCAAGGTGAATTGGCTGTAATTTGCCCCTACATAGTGAATGAGTGTGTGTGCGATAGGTTGGCGCCCTCTCCTTGGTGTATCTGTCCAGCGCCCCAATCGTTGTCCCCTGGATGGGCATGGGGACCCTTTCCATCCCATGGTTGGATGGTAAACAAGTATGGGCCCCCGCTGGACCCGGGGCCGACTGCGTGGTGCTGAACGTGGCAGAACACGATGTGGACCCAAGGAATGAGTTTTGTTCCACGCTCTGGTGTTCTCATCACTGCGGTCAAATATCGCACCTTATATAGTCTGACCATATGCAGAACCTCCAGCAGGGGGAGTCAAGTGAGATTAATGATGTTTTCGTGCGTTCTGTCCTCCGGTTATTGGCTTTATTTGTAAATAGCGGCGAACGAATTTCACCTGGTTGTTTTTTCCGCTTCATTGCGTCCTAAAAACTGTTTTATCCCGAGCCGTTATCGCCTTAGGGCAAAAAGATCAGCACCATGGACAGCAGCTCAGCACCACCTTGTGCATGTAGTGTGTTGTGCTTTAATCTCCTCTCCATCTCCCCCTGCAGGCAGTACTATGAAATGCTGTACAACACGGCGGACGAGCTGCTGAACCTGGTGGTGGATCAGGGTGTGCGCTACAGCGAGCTGGAGTACATCAACGCGCTGAGCCTGCTGCACCGCAGCCAGACCGGCGTGGGCGACCAGAGCGTGCAGAACACGCGCCTGCAGCGCCTCAAGGAGATCATCTGTGAACAAGCTGCCATCAAACAAGCCACCAAGGATAAGAAGATCACCACTGTGTAAACCGCTCCAGGGTTCCGTCCTCGTCTGGACCCAATGTAGTGCAGCCTACGTTTTAATGTCTCGTTAATTTGGACTCGTTATGCGCTTTCCTCGTTTCCTACCTGCATTAAGGGACCGATGTCCTTTCTGTGATGTTTAGTGCACTGCAGCTTCTGTTCCTCTACATACTGAGTAAGACTGGTATCATTAAGGAGGTGGAGGATCCTCAGCTGGGTGGTGGTGTGTCGGTCCATCACTCTACAGGACGTCCCGCAGCGGCTAATGTTCAGCATCCTGATGGAGGATTCAGGGATGACCAACACGAACTGCAGCAACTGACCAACTGGACGATAGGGGGTTAAAAAAGATATCCCTCAAACGCACCACCACCATGGAAATGTCAGCCCAGTACTGCGGATCCACCGCCCTAATAATCCCTGCTCTGTCCATGGTCCTGATTATCAGAGTAAAAAGGACTAACAGTGTGTGTAAAGAAACAACACACACACCAACCAACACACACGCAGCAACTAACACACACCAACCAACATACACACGCACACACACAACCAACCAACACACACAGACACACACCAACCAACA
>JAOUQT010000013.1:8356098-8366965 GCA_025769995.1 Xyliphius kryptos | reverse complement strand
TTTACAGTATTTAGCAGAAGCCCAGAGAGATTTACAAAAGTTCGTTTTATTCATTTAAGCAAGTATTAATTCAAGACAACATGTAAACAACAATTCAACAAAAACATCCAAGATTTGCATTTTCATTCTTTCACACGTTAATATTAAGTCTCAATAGCATATTTACTGTCGTTAACTTTTGCCTTTTCCGTTTCTGTGCAAAGTAACTCTCCTGTTAAGAGCTGTTCTGAGTATTTCAGCAACCGTTTATCTACTAGGATTTTCAAACACAACCATTACTAATTTTTACCGAGAATGTTCACAAAAAGAGAAATTATCAAAAAAAGAACAGTAGTGTGTATGAAAACGACCTTGTTGATATCCGTGAGAGGTCATCAGAGAATGGACAGACTGGTACGAGAAAATAGAAAGATGGCAGTAACTGAAATAACCACTTGTTACAAACAAGGAATGTAAAATACCATCTTTGTTGAAAGCAGGACATCATAAAATAAGGCAGTTCTGAAGCAAAAAGAGTATCCAACCTTTTATTAGAAAGCTGTACGTAATAAAGTGGTGATACACATTATATAACTTAGGCTGAACTCAGGCAGCTATTTGCTAAAGCATGTATTTCTTTAATAACCATATTCATTACGTTTCTAAAAGTCCAACACAAACGGTGCTCAGCTCCATATTTCTCTCTGTACCAGGAAAGTTCCAGCTTGCAGCATTCGATCACCACTACTGGACTCACCTCTTCTGTCCGCCTCGTCATAACCGACTCGTATTCTGTATTTTGATTTAACTTTAGATGTTTCACAAAGTTTGCTGTGTTTCCACAATTTAGTAAATAATTTTTAAACATCAAAAGATGTCCGCTAACTATGTTTTTGTGTTTTTGTTGAAACTGGAGTTTTGCATACACAAATTAAAAAGTTGCCACACACACTTCTATAACTTCCTCCAGAGGGAGGCAAAGACTGTATTACGGACTCTTCCTCACCATACACAAACATTCATACATAACATATTTGTTTTACACAACGTCATAACTTGTTTCGAATTGGAGTTTTGCATACGCAAATAAAACAGTTTTCACACACTACTATAACCTTACATCTACAAGTAAAACACTATCCTCACACTATTTTAAAAAATGTTCTCTCTCTCTCTTACACACGCACACACACACACATTAGTAAAACTGTGACCTCCCGCGGGCGTCAGAGGGCGGCAAAGACGGTATTACGGATTCTTCCTCACCATACACACATATTCATACGCACTAGACGGCGACAAAGGGAGTGAATTATCGATGCCTGCGACAGGTTCCAAAGGAGTTGGGATAGAGGCATTGTTTAGCAAAGTGTTACATAATTTTTTATTTTTAAATAATTTTTAATTATATAATTAACCTTTGGAATAATACGGACATTAATCTTTGAAACTTTTGACTTGTACTAAGACTATATATTACTTTTGCATGTTAGGCAAGTCACAAACAGGCAGAAAATTGGGAGATGGAAAAGATATGTGGTAAATGTGGCAAAACACAACACAAGGGAGATGAAAAGAGCCCAACTTCAAAAGCTAAAAATGGGACATTGGGCCAGGCTGTGTTGACACAGGAGCTGACGTTAACGTCATAAATGAAGCCACGTTCCACAAGTCACAGCTGACAGATCATTACAACCATCATATCGCTCTCTTTACAGCACAAGTGAAGAGCTGTTGTGTGTACTCTTTGGGAAAAAAGTCAATAATTTACTCAGTTGCTCCTTGTCAGTTGAAATGAATCTTGAGAGGCGAGTAGATGAGGTCACTACAAACATAAGCAGACAACAGCTGCTTTATGGAAAACACGGCAAAATTAAAACTGAACCAGTCAAAACCCAGCTAAGAGAGTATGTGATGCCTTACGCTGTACACTGTAAAACTGGACAAAGTATTAAACCTCATTGAGTCTACGGGCCTCAGGCTTAACAAAGAAAGGTGCTCCTTAAGGCAGAGTCACTTACAGTTCAGGTCGCAAGTAGTTTTGTTGTAATTTTAGCCATATACAGTGTTACAGTACACAGTGAAACAAAACAACATTCCTCCAAACCAAGGTGCTACACACAACATTAAAGTGCACTTGTGCAAACTTATGCAACCAGACAATAAATACACAACTGTACAACCAATTAGTACACAACAGTACGAACAATAAATACGGACAATACAAAACAAATACACATCTAATTGATTATCTAAGTGATCTAATTGATCTTTCGGGGGGAAAATTCAGGCCATTCAACCAGTTGTCCTCACCATAAAAAGTAAAAGAGCTAAAAAAACTGCTAGGTATGGTCAAATATCTTGGTAAATATGTCCCTAATGTGGGCTAAGCCCTGTACAAACTGCTGAGCACTAAAAATGTAAGGACCTGGGGCCATTCCTAACAGTCAGCCTTTGAGAACATTAAAAGTAGGTTAACAACAGCACTAGTACTCACATTTTATGAAACCAACTACAGTATCTGATGCCATGGTTTGGGAGCCCATGCCCAGATAGAAAAAGAGTGTATGGCGAGTGTATGGGCTTGCGAGAAGTTCAATAAGTACCTGTGTGGCTTAGGACAGTTCAGACTGCAAACTGATTATAAAATGTTATTTCACTCATTAACAGCCAGAACTTAGACAATGTTCCACTGAGGTACCAGCATCTCCTAATGTCTATGTGCCAGGTAAGACCCTCGTAGTAGCTGAAGCCTAGTCACATAGTCCACAGATTTACTTCAAAGAAAAGAAAGACACACAGTGAGGTGGTGTGTTACATAGCTACTGTACTGCAAGGCATCCCGCCTCTCCAAGCTGAATAGACAGTATCAAAGCAGCCAAAGCAACAGATTTTGAACTACAAACTGTTATAAAGTACATAAGAACCATGGCCGGAATGCAGAGATAAAGTTCCATTGGATATCAGAGCATATGTGAAAGTAAAAAATTAATTGTGAGAGACAAATTGTCTAGTTATACGAGGATGAAGGATTGTCATTCCAAGATCACAAATAGCAGAGATTCCAAAAAATTACACGATGCACACCAAGGACCTGCAAAATCCTTTGTTTGGTGGCCAGGGCTCCTCACTGAGGTCAACAAGACTGTAATGCAATGCCACACTTAAACAGGAAGATCCACTCCTAGCTCTCGTGTTATCTTTAATGCCCTACTAAAACGGGAATCAGTCAGCTGAACTCCTTGTTAGGGGGGAAAGATCAGAAAAACTATCCGTACTGTATAATCTACAGCATAAATGGTCCAACAAAAAGACTATTATGCAAAAGGATGCCACTGAAAAGGCTTTCTACCACAATTGCTTCCACAGGATCAGACTACATCCTCCACTTCACTATCCACTGTGCCACCCAATTTAAATGAGTTAAAAAGTTTTAAGTTTAAATATGATACTTGGTACTGCATTTTGTTTATTACAAGTTAACATTATTTTGCAGGTTGCACAAACATGTCTGCGAGATCTGTTCCAAATGCTAGCTATGCAAGTAGTATAGTATAATCCAATCCAAGTAATGCTGATTAACAGGAATTGTGTCAATCTCTTGCAGTTTAAATGCACATTTGATATGAAAAAAGGGAATATGTCATATATATATATAAATTTGAGTAAGAAAGCACTGTGTACTGCAACTGTAAACCATTGAGCTGTTTTGATTTGCGGCACTTGACTTGTGGGAAAGAAATTAAAGTCGAGGATCCATTGTATTTGCTGTTATTGGCAGAGTGAACCACCATCTTTCTGCCTATCCTTTATAACATAACAGATCTGCCTTCGATTGAAAGTGTATGGTCATCAAGAGAAAATCATAAGACTGCAATTAGTATCTTCAATTCTGAAATGATTAAACTAATTGAAATACAAATCTTGTAATTTTTTTTGTCAGTTAAATAACGGTTTCATATACTGTTTTATAAAGGTTTTTTATGTACTGTAGCTTACTGTTCACTAAAACTTCATGACTAAATGTCAGAAAGAAATTCACTCATACTGCCATCTTGATAAAAACACATTTATGAAGTTATGGCTTTAAATAAATAATTATGTTATTTTAACATGCAGTAGAATAATAAAAATATTACTTTGAGAACAAATCCGGTAGTCCATTTCAATCTTTTTCAACAGTAACAATTCTTATACAATCACATTTGTATAATAAGTTAAAATTTCAATAGTGAGGATATAATAATAATAATAATAATAGGAAGAAGAAGAAGAAAAACAACAATAATATTAAATCTAACAAATACAATAACAAAACAACAATAATGTTAATAGTATATAAAAACTATGAAGGCCACACAAAAAAAATCTAAACCAAAAAAACTAACAAAAAAAATAATAATAATGGTTTAGACCTTTTATAGACTTTGGTAACACTAAACATATACAGAGGTGGAATGTTGACTCAACACAAAACAGCTCTTTGTTTAGGATTTAAAAGTTCTTTTAAACATGATTTGAAGAGAATCATTCTTAGTTATCAGGAACTCAAGTATATTAAATATATTAAAATACCCGAGGTTCTTTCACACTTATTAAACTTTATTTAAAAAATGATCATAAGAAAGTAGGCATCTTAAAGAGCATCACTGACAATTCGGGTTCTGTTACCTCTACCTTTTCCATGAAGCATGAACAAGCATAAATGGTTTTAAATCACTTGATATTTGGTTTAGATGGGATACTATTTAGAAATGGTACTCTGTATAATGCAGGGGTAAGAAAAGAACAAAAAATACAAACACGTAAAAATTAATATATACAGGTGGTCATTACATATTGCTAATCTATCCTTATGGACCAGATAATTTTTCAAGATCATGACATTGACAGGATAAGCAGGGGCCAGACTGCTAAAAGAAACACAAAAAAGAGGAGACTTAAGAAAGCGGGCTTATCCATGAAGCCAACCACCACAAAGCATAATTATTTTACATTATTATAAATACAAGTTCATGCATGTACAGTCCTTGTACAGTTGTTTTTAAAATAATGAACAGATTTCACAGAAACACCATTCCAAAAAAAAACTTTGACAAATGAAATGAAGAGTCAATTGCAGCAGCAAGTGGAAGTGACATTAACTTGTCTGTGCTCATTTCGGCAAACCGAGAAACGAGGAAAGGCATGACGCACTTTCTCATCTGAGTCATAACAAACCCGAAACAAAGTAAAAATTACTTGTAATGGGCGGAAAATGTGTCATGCTTCTCAGAAAGCCATGAACATAATGGAACATAATGCAAAAAAGTTGGGGGACAAAACAAAACAAGGAAGAAATTGCTGAGATAATATTGCACCTCCATACACTAAATATCCCATCTCCGTGTAAAACTGTGAAGAAGCCTCCGATACCATATTGCTGACATAAACATAGAGCAGATGTAGGAACTCATTAAAAGTTGATAGCTTCTCTCCTTAATCAGCCTGACCAATCAGAATACCGAAGGATGGTGATGTAACTGGAAACTGGATGAACATCGTCATACTTTATCCTCTCCGTTGGATGGGCCACTATGGAGAGTCTGTTCCCAGCCTTCATCTGGAGCAGGAGGAAACTTGACAGATATGCATCTTGTTCCTTTTCTGTGAGCTGCCGAGTATCAAAGGCAGCTGTGAATATCTCATTACCTTCAGTATAATTGAACACAACACACAACTTGAGGTCTACGCTATTATTCGTTCCATCGCTTTTGAGACCATATGTCAGCTGTACATAGACCAGATAATCTCCTTGCTCCTTCACTGTTATCCACATTCTACTTTGATCTAGGGAGATATTCTTGGAACACTCCTCCTCGGACTCCTTCACCCAGGTCACATGCTCGTCTTTCACGTTGTCCGAGTTGTATTTCACTAAATGTCAAACAAAAGATTTTCTTGTGTGATCAATCAATAAATCATTGAAATCATTAGGAACAACCCTAGATTCTAATAAAAACATAATTTTTCTGAAAAGTACTGATTGCTACATCTAGTGATGCCATTACAAACTCTATTGTAGCAAACATATCACATAAGGAATTGACATTCTACATGTTGAACACAGATAAATAATGCAAACAGTAAAATGTTCTGACACTGTTACAGGAAAATGAGGAAGTCCTAGACATCTGCTTGACGAAAACAACCAATTTGTTAAGGGATTCATTTTAAAAAGCTGTGCTATGTCTATAAGGCAAATAAAGAAAAAAAATGGATTTTTCAATATTGATTAATGCTATAGATATATTACTGTAATATTAATAGATACATTTAAGTGACAAAACTGGATCTTGGTGCATCTTAGCAATACAAACTCTATCAAGATCTTAATAAAGATAATAGTTACTAGTAATACCTACAGAGGTGCCAGATGTCACCAAAGATCTAAGCAAAAAAACCCTGAAATTTACTACAAACAGATGCTATACCAAAATTAAGGTTCAGATTATCCACCTTAATGAGACCTTGTTTCTCCCTGCCCTTATAGGTTCGGGAGCTGCATGGAGCTTTTATGGGTCTGACTACAATGAAGACTCTAAAACCCTGATGTAGTATAACGACAGCTCCAAATAAGGGCCATCAATGGGGAGGAAGTGGTGGAGGCAGCAATACCCATAATGCAACACCATTCAAAATGACCCTATCATGCTGGGCCTACCCTGGAAGCGTCCCCTAATTTCCTTGCATCAACAAGAGATCCAAGCATGGTTTAATTATTGTCTAAACCACTGTGTTCGCACCCTCCCCCTGAATCAAATCTACATCTATAGCAAGTACTCCAGTCAAATCTACAGTCATCATTTCTGAGTGCTACCAAGACCTGGAGACCAGTCAGAATTAGAATCAGTGCTTATTAGGGTTTTTAATGATACTCTCCTGTCCAATGACTCAGGTAATCATGTGATTCTGCTGCTGTTAGATATTACTGCAGCCTTTGACACAGTGGATCACAACATTTTAATTTCCAGGTTGCAGCACTTAGTAGGCATTTGTGGGGACTTTGGTATGGTTTAGGTCATATCAAACAAACAGAACCTTGTGTGTGAAATTTGCGAATTCAAAATCCTCCTCAGCTCCCGTCATATAGGGTCCCACAGGGCTCTATTTTAGGACCGCTCCTGTTCTCACTCTTTCTGCTTCCAATGCAGAAAACATGGCATCTCCTTTGATTGCTATGCTGACAACACCCAGATTAATGTCCCTCTAAAGAAGAAAGATGCAATTTCCATTAAACCTCTTCTTCTATGTCTTGAGGATGGATGGAGGTCTGTAATGAATAGAAAACAGAAGTGATGGTGATTGGTCTCAGTGTTTTCTGTGGAGCCCACCCCACTGTTGAATTGGGCCCCCTCAAACAGTATGAGAAGACTTTAATCTCTAACTTGGTTTTAAAATGGACAGTGATTTTAAACTGGATCATCAGATTGGTGCAGCAGTGAGGTCCTGCTTTTATCACTTAAGGCAGGTGGCGAAGGTGAAGTCTATTTTAGCACATGAGCTCTTTGAAACAGTAATCCATGCCTTCATTAAGCCTTGGCTAGATTACTGTAATGTAAACTTTATATTTGAGTCAGCCAGTCCTCCCTCAAACTCCTCCAGTTGGTGCAGAATGCTGCTGCCCGGCTGTTAACAGGGGCACGTAAGAGAAAGCACGTAACTCCCATTCTGGCCTCCCTCCACTGGCTGCCTGTGCATTTTAGAGTTAATTAAAAAAAAAATGTATATCCTTAAATGGACTCGCCCCTCCTTACCTCTCTGAGCATCTGCATGCACCTGCACGGTGCCTCAGGTCAGCTAATCAGCTGCTCCTGTAGGTACCGCGGTCCAGGCACAAGCTCAGAGGGGATCGAGCCTTTTTCGACGGCAGCTCCGAAATTATGGAACGAATTGCCTGTTTTTATTAGACTGGCCTCTTCTATGTACACTTTTAAAACTAGCCTCAAAACCCAATTGAATGAGAATGAGAATGAATGAGAATCTATTGAGGAGTTAAGAAGGTATCTGGGCTTCACAAATTTTTAACCAGAGGTTCATTTACCATTTCAGCCCCATAGCCTATTTAGTTACTTATCTAAGGGCAGCTGCAAGAAACCAAAATGGATTCCCCTCCACTTTCTATGTCCCTAAGAAAGCATTTACCACAGCACCCATTCTAAAGCAACCTTACCCTGAACTCTGCTTTATTGTTAAGGGTAATGCTTCTAATTTTCGTGTGGGTGTTGTATTATCACAGCGCCAATTTCATCCCCTCACAATGCATCCTGCTGCATTTTTTTCCAGGAAACTCTCTTCAGCCAAGAGGAACTATGATGTTGGTAATAGACAACTACTAGCAGTCAAACTAGCTCTCGAAGAATAGATGCATTGGATGCAGGGTGCCATTTATCCATTTAACATCTTCACTGACCATAAAAATTTTTAATTCTTTAAAATTGCCAAAATTCTCAACTCTTGTCAAACCCGATCTTTGCACAGGTTTAAGTATGTAATCATGTATCGTCTTGGATCCAAGAATGGTAAGGCTTATGCATTATCCAGGAAATATTATAAAGACAGCTCTGAAAAAGTCCAACCCATCACCTCAGTTTACAAGCTTGTCAACGCCATTTCCTGGGACCTTAACACTGAAATTAGGTCACATCAGCCCATACGGGGTCCCAACCAATGTCCTCTAGGACTACTGTTTATTCCTACTGAAATCTGTGGCTGACTCATCAGCTGGGCACAGTTATGCCTAATCGAAACTCTGCACACCCAGGAACTATTAATGAAGAAATTAATTTGTGTCGTCCTGTGCAGCCTGTTCCCGAGCTGCACCTCGCACCCTGCCTTTGGAAAACCTAATGCCACTGCTGGACCCTGAGAGACCTTGGTCACACCTGGCCATATATCTACCTCCTTTAGTAGGATACAACATCATCTTCATTATAGTAAAATGTTTATTGAGGTCAGTGTACTTCATTTCCCTACCTGGTCTACCCACAGCCATGGAAACTGGCATTGTTCCAGCAGGTGTTCCAATACTTTGGACTCTTTGAGGATGTTGTGAGCAACACTTCAGAGTGTGGAATAAGTTGCCACGGCACTGCAAGATCTATTCCAGATTCTATGCAAGTCAATTTATTTATTTATTATTTAACGTCATCCTCAGCACCAGTGTCTATTCTAATGACAAAAACACGGTTATACTTTCATATCATACACAAAGTCACATATCAGTACACAAGTTGATGACAATTTAGCATTTCCAATTTACCTAGCGTGCATATCTTTGGCTTGTGGGAGGAAACCGGAGCACCTGGAGAAAACCCACGCAAACACAGGGAGAACATGCAAACTCCACACAGAAATTCCCAGGTCGACCCACCCGGGGATCAAACCCAGGTCCTCTTGCTGTGAGGCCACAGCACTATCCACTGCGCCACCGTGCCGCCTAATAAAAAATGTTATGTTGGCTCACTGAATAAAAAAAAATGTTATTGGCTCTTACCAACATATCCTGGTGTGCCACAGGCAGTGGACATAACATCCCCTGTTCCCTCCATCTTCGAAAGTCCAAAGTCACTGATCATGATCTTTGAGCCATCTTGAGGGCTGAAGTAAAGAAGATTCTCGGGCTGAAAATAAATAAAAGCCATATTTTTAAGAAAATAGACGAACCGAATAGCAGTGTATAATAATCATTGACTTTCGCCGTACAAAAATCCGTCCTCTGCATTAAACCCATCCGGGAAAACATCTGGAGCAGTGTACTGCTACCTACTGAGGCACATGGGAAGCAGTCGGTGGAGTTTGGTGCCTTGCTCCACAGAACTTCCTCTGTGACTTGCCTGGAGTGGGGATCGAACGTTTGGTCCCCAGCTCTCTACCCTATCAATTAACCCGAACCGTTTCTAATTTTTTTCCCCTGCTTGATCACCTTCAAGTCTCTGTGTACAATTCCCAAACTGTGCAGGTAGTTGACCGCATCCAGAACTTGTCTGATGAGTGTGCTGGCATCTTTTTCTGTGTAGAACCCCTTCTCCACGCTCCGGTCAAACAGCTCTCCTCCTGAAACCCTAAACACACACACACACACACACAAACATTATACTGCCTTCATTTTCATTTGATTATTGTTACCAACACATGGCCACAAACCTGTCACTCAGAGCGAACATTAAGCTGATGCTCTGGCGACTGCATGAACTCATGTGAATAAGCTGATGAGTATCGGGGTCGGGGTGATGGGGCACGAAGAAATGTAACATATCCATCTCAAACCTACCGGACACCAGCAGTGGATATTAACAAGATTTTAAAGCTCTGTAGGTCATGGATTTGATCTGAAAGTGAAAGTGATCCATTTGCCACTATGCTCGCACACAGCCGAATTTGTCCTCCATATTTAACCCATCAGTGCAGTTTACCAGCATTTTAATTATTTTGCTCACTTTACACACACTAGAGGTGAGGTGATATTCCCAAATTTGAAAAATTCCTGCTGTGAATAAACTCACCAGCAGAGGGGGTAAGAACTTAAATTTTAATATCTTCTGCAGTTTTTAATGGGTAGAAAGTACAGAAACATTTACTTATGTCATTCATTCATCATGGGAACAACCCTAGACAGGGCGTCAAGCCATCATAGGCCAGAGTACCCAAAGAAAACCGGGCAAACATGGGGAAGACATGCAAACTCCACACAGAAATTTCCTGAGTCATCTCATCTGGGGCTCGCCACTGTACCACCCTCACTTTTGTCACCAGCGTAAAAAAATAAAAATTATACAGGGGTTAGACAATGAAACTGAAACACCTGGTTTTAGACCACAATAATTTATTAGTATAGTGTAGTTCCTCC
>JAOUQT010000013.1:8271604-8282726 GCA_025769995.1 Xyliphius kryptos | reverse complement strand
AAATGTGAAACGAGGAAAATTGCTTACAAATTTTTTTTTTGAGTTCACAAAACTTTTGGACCCGTTTTGACGCCATAGTGAAGGTTCAGTTAGCATGGTAATAGCACAATTTGATTCCAAACATTGCAACATTATGGGTGCAGAGTTCATAAGATTGCTTTGATGAACATGAATGTCAAGTTGAACATCTCCCATGACCTCCACACTCACCAGATCTAAATATTATTCAGCCATTTTGGGGGTTTTGGGGAAGCGAGTCAGGAAACGTTCTCCTCCACCAGCAACACATAGTGACCTGGCCACTATCCTGCAAGAAGAATGACTTCAAATCTCTCTGACCACTGTGCAGGACTTTCCCAAGACCAATGGACGCTGTATTGGCCGCAAAAGGAGGTCCTACACCATACTAATCAATGATTGTGGTCTACAACCAGATCTTTCAGTTTCATTGTCCAAACCCCTTTTGATGTGTCTGAGCAGATAATCTGCAATATACAGCCAGCCATCCTGCAGAACTTGGCTGAAGGTTCCACTCTTCCAGAAGATTCGCCAAATAAACTTCAAAAGTTAAGTCCCATACTTTTTCCACCCACAAAAATAGATCACATCATTTTACTTTAATTGATGAATGTAAACTTTTGTCCAATTTGTGTTCATGATTTGTTTTCATACGGTTTTAAAATTCAGGTGAGGTTTCAGAGTTTCATGCAGAACCGCTTTCATACATTCGATTCCAAAGAAGTGAACACCTAAATGGTTCGGCGAAAGAAAATCCCTTTATTCGTCATTATCAAATCTCCCCACATACACAATTCTTCAGAAGAGGAATGAAAATGAATTTTACTGTTTACATCAAACCATGTGTTGGTGAGTAAGCTTCTGAAAGCCTCGCTCTGTTCGCACCCTCTCTGTCATCCAAAAGATACGAAAACAAACATTTCACTTTATTTTCAGGAGCTATCCGTCAGCTTCACGCATACCTCGGCCAATTCAAACCTAACGCGTGTTTATTTAAAACCGGTCGGAGAACGGCAGGAACGCCGAGACGGTTCGGAATGTAATTGCTCTTGGGCCTGTGCCTTCACTTATTGCGCTGTGAAAACACGATGACGTCTCAGAGCGCTGCCCTTGACGTAAAGTGGGACAATCTGAGGCACGTTGGGGCAATCTAAGACGTTCCAGATTGCATTACTAATCGCTGGCTGATAACGACAAACAGTAAATAAAAACATCACCGACACGAACATATTAATACTCCATTTCTTACTCCGCCACGTACAACGGACTCTGTACTTCTCATCCTCGGAGTAAATTATTTCAATTTATAAATAAGATACTGCAGCATAGAGTCCCTGATAGCTTTACTGATGTTAACCACTCCCTTCGAAGAGTGACACACACCGGCTCTAACAAGGACAGAAAAAGAAGTGGAAGGCCCAGATGCACAACTGTGCAAGAGATGAATATCTTAGAGTGTGCAGTTTGAGAGAAAGATGCCAACCTGGTAGAGAATCCCCAACCTGGCCTTTCATCCAGCACTCATGGCCAGCTGTATTTCTGGACACCCTGGTCTGGCTGGTTGGGCCTGTACCTGCTATAAAGCGGGTAGTTCCGGACCTTAAATCGGATTGGCGGAGCCCTTTGTCCAGCCGTGACATTATTGACAATAACGCATGCATCTGAACACTTCACATTCGTATCAATGCGTGATATACGATACATTATTTTCCCGATGTTTTGTATAAGCCTCGTTCTTTGATTTGGCCACTAGTTGGCAATATTTTATTGTTAGCGAAACTGGTAACCTGTTAGTCACCAATTAGTGGTAACTTCAAAACTAACCCTTTTTTTTTGATTATGGTATGTTTGTAAATGATTTATTAAAGCAATAAGGCATTGGAGGTTGTGCATTTTTCTAAAAAAAAAAAATCATGGGAAAGAGTTGTAACTGTACTCCACTACATGTCCAAAACTCTTTCTCGTGATTTATTCACAATAATGCACGCCCTCTTGTACCTTAATGCTTTACTTTATCAAACACTTTGCCAGATTTAATTTAAGATGACAGGCCTTCATCCAAACAGATATGTCGGTGAGGCAGGCGGATATCCGACTGGAGATTCGAGGGGTCGTCGGGGAAAAAAGCCAATGAAAAGAGGTGTGGTCCGAATACTGAGCCCTGTGGGACTGAGCCCTGTGGGAGCCCTGTGAGACTCTACTTGGTGAGGGTTAGAAACATCCCCGTCCCGAGACACTTGAAACATCCTGCCTTTTAGATTGGACCGGAACCATTCAAGTAGAATCTGATGATTTATTGTATCGAAAGCATATATCATCATATATATTCTATGTCATATTCCTCAAGTATTTCTTTACTAGTTAATAGTTTGGCATTTGGGACACAGCCTTATAATTTATCAATTTAAAAGGTCTTCTACTCATATTATCGGTGCAGATTGGGTCCCAGGTTTTCTTTAATGGCTGGGTCATGGTTTAGATCCTTATGGATTCAATTCATTCCCGTTAAACGCAATGACGTCTGTAAAACTAGTTACATACATTTAAATAAGCATGCAAAACATCCCACTTTTAATTTTGAGGTATCCTGACAGAGACATTGTGGTGAATTTGTTGTCTATGTTGCATAACAATAGCTAACTTGAAATGACTGAGTTCATAATAATATAAAACCAATGAAAACAAGTTGGTGCCGGTGCAACTTGCTCAAATAGATAAATTTAAATGTTCAAGTATGAAGTTTTATCAACTATGAACATCCTAAATTATTACATAACACAAAAATAAAGTAATTAATGATGTGATCAATTTCAGTCAATTGTACCGAATGACTAGCCACCTGACATTTTTTTGGTGACTATTAGGATAAATGAGGTCAAAATACTTAGATTTAATCACTATCACAAACTTTCTGAGCCCAACTTTCTTATTTTTATTACTTTATTGCCAAACGGGACGAAAAACTATTGCGCTAGCGCTAGATTAGCATTACTAAAGCAGGTGCGATTATGAACGACGGCCGCTAGAGGGCAGCAATATACAAATAGTATACTACATTTATATTTACAGTTTTCCAACGCGACTTACAAATGAAATAACAACACAAGTCAGTAGTTTAGGAATAAACAATTTTTTTCATAGCAAGTATGTGTGGAAGAGGTGTGTTTTGAGAAGTTTCTTGAAAATGCTGAGTGAGTCAGCCTTACGGATGTTGTTGGGAAGGTCATTCCACCATTTAGCTTAGCAGTGGTGAATAAAATGAGAATTAGCGCCTCGGTGTGTTGGAATCACCAGGCGACATTCATCACTAGTGAACGAGTAGTCGGAGTGTATTTAGTAAAGAGGGACTGAAGGTAAGAGGGGGAAGATCCAGAGACTGTCCTGTAGGCCAGGGTCACTACAGGAAGCCAATGGAGAGAGAGGAGGAATGGAGTGACATGAGTTCGCTTTGGCTGGTTGAACACAAGTCGAGAACCGATTGTAGGGGTCTGATTGTGGAAGTTGAGAGACCGGCAAGCAGAGCGTTACAACAGTCAAGCCGGGATAGGATGAGGGCCTGGACCAGCAGCTGAGTAGCCTGGAGGAAAGCTCTGATGTTCCTGATGTTCTACAGAATGAATCTACAGGAATGTCCAGATTTCATGACCTGATCTGAAAGTTTAAGATGATCGTCAATTGACAAACCAAGATTACAGAGCGAGTCAGTTGGAGAGATTGTGGAACCCTCAATCTGGAGGGTCAGGTCATGATGAATTGAGGGTTTATCTGGGATAATAAGGAACTATTATTAAGATGACGGGCCTTCATCCAAACAGATGTGTCGGTGAGGAACATATGTAATTTGAGATTGAGGGGTCGTCAGGAGAACAAGCCAAATGAAGCTGAGTGTCATCAGCAAAGCAACGGTAAGAGAAACCACGTGCCTTAATGACAGGGCCCAGCGATGACCTGTATAAGAAAAGAGGAGCGGTCTGAGTACTGAGCCCTGTGGGACTCCAGTAACTACTTGTTGAGGATTAGAAAGATCCCCGTCCCCGGACACTTAAAAGGTCCTGCCTGTATAGTACCGGAACCATTCAAGTGTCGTACCAAAGAAAAAAAGAGTGGACCGTAGAATCTAATGATTGAACGTATCGAAAGCATATATCATCATATATAAACAATCGATTTATTTCACGCCACTTCATCCAACATGAGCAAACCTTTGCTTTGAGTTCTAAGTGCAGAGTTCTAGTATACTCAAACATTTGGTAACCCATTAAGTCCATTTGTAAACAGGCTGTTTGCATCAATCTGGTATTTTAATTTCCCCTCAAGGTGTCAGATGAGGTCAGGCTGGTTTGTGGGATACTTAGGTTCTTCCAGATGATTGGTTGCCCTCCATTGAATATTAAATCTCGCACTACATAACCAACTTTGGCATTCTTGTGGCATCTTTCAAATCAAATGAGTGGGATTTACGACTCCAGGGAATATGTTTCCACTGGTTTGGATTGTGGTGGCACAGGGCATTGTGGCTGATGGCGGTCTGAGGCTCGTTTGTGGCTTCTCCATGATGGAAATCGAATCTTTGAAGCCTGTGACAAACGGCATTAGGTTTAGATAAGAACATACTACACTGCTTTACAGCTTAACTCCTTGTTTACGGATTAGTAACGATGAGGGTTAAAATTATACGAATTGCACCGTAGTCTTATTGCGATAATCATCAAAGTCAAGAACTGGTTCTCGATTGGGCCGAAAAATTAATGTAGAACATTTGGGAGCGACTTAAAGGTACATTTTAGGGCACTGTGTCCAATATTACCTCATTAAAAACGTTCAGCCTGGGCCGCGAGTTACACGTTAGCACGGTAGATCATTTTGGCTCGCTCACGTATATCATGTTGGCTGAGTGCGTGACATACAGTGATCTCAGAAGACAGCTAACTGCATTTTGTAACAGGAAATTCATAGCATCATCAAAAAATTATTTTAAACTAATTCTTGGAGGGATATTTTTTGTCCACTAAGCGTCAACAGATCATAGTGGATCCCACAAATTGTGTATCCCGATTGGAGGAGCCCATAGTGCCCAAAAGTTTGATGTCCAATAAAAAGAAAATTCCGCGATGGGCCAGTATCCTGAAGTCGCCTCTTGACCGTTGACACTGGTGTTCGACGGGTTCCATTTAGTGCGGCTGTCAGTTGACAGCCCGTGGGGCGCCTTTCTCTCAAACTGCACACTCTAAGATATTTATCTTGCGCAGTTGTGCATCTGGGCCTTCCACTCCTTTTTCTGTCCTTGTTAGAACCAGTGTGTGTCACTCTGACTGCATGGTAAGATATTTTCAGCTACTTGGCGATATCTGAGTCGCCGTCCTTCCTTAACACAACAACGGACTGTCGGCTCTCTAAAGCAAGTTGTTTCTTTCTGGACGTTTTGAGTCTGTAAGCAAACCAACCACTGCTGATGCTTCAGATTCTGAACTAACCTAAAACGTTGTGCTCCCTTTTATGCTCACTTATTAGTGTAACGTTTTTCATGCCCAGGCGTTGTAGGGAGGTCATACGGGCACGTGGAGGACACACACTACTGAGCCTCATTTGAACTTGTCTTGAATTGGTTTTTGAGTACAATTCTAAATCCAGACCTCCATGGGATTATCATTTTGTTCTCAACGCGTTCCACTATCTACGAAATAAAGATTTTTAACGGAAATATTTGATTCCTTCAGATCCAGCATGTGTTATTTTAGTGTTCCCTTTGTTTCTTTTTTGAGCAGTGTATATATATTTAATATACAAAAATAACTTTTATTAACATTCTGATAACGCAAGCAGCCCCATAACGCAAACACCTACAGCTCCCACACCAGTAACCCTGAGTGGAACCTTTATTTTACAGCACAGAGCAGGTTTGTACTGAAGCAACACTAATGGGACTGTGTTGAAGACCAGGAGGCTGCAGGACGACTTCTTTAAAACGCCATGAAGAGCTGCTATAGATGTGCCACGCTGCAGAGAGCTACGTATGATTAAAGAAGACTTGAGCCCTGAACAAACTCCAAGCTGTCAGTCCTGTAAGTGTGTGTTAAGTGTTAACTGAAACGTAAGAACCTCTCATGGTTCCACTTCACCTTGTTGCTTTGGATTGAAAACTAGGAACCCACACCCACACACACACTAGACAACTTGATGGTGCTGCAGAAGAACACTGACCTGCCAAAAAGAGGGCGTTTGATGGACAGGACAGAGAACATGACTCCACGCCGGCCGTCTTAGTGCAGCTGAGCAGAGCGCGAGGAACCGGCTTTCCATTGGGCAGACAACTGGCTGCTTCTATGGGTCACATAGGGTTACATCACCATGGAAACATTACACACCGACACATTCACTTGTCTGTGTTTAGAGAAAGGCTCAAAGAGTGGAGTTATTGAAGGATGAAGGATTGAGACACCGACACGTACCAACACAGTCCTTCTTGTTCCAGTGGAGCTTCTGACCCAACGGACAGACGCACTCGTAGCTGCCCAGCGTGTTCACACAGCCGTGCTCACAACGCCCGTTATAATAGCTGCACTCATTGATGTCTGAGGAACGCACACGAAAACAGACATTCACCAGGGTTCAGTGTGATTTGGACAATTGGAATCAATCAGCTCCAGAAGTATTGGGAAATTCAATACGGAGGAGTTATTATTGTATAGAAACTAACTCGTCTGGGCAAATAAGTATGTGCGTTTCACATCCGTGAAACATCCACGTAAAACATTCGCCAGGTTGAATATTCGGATCTTTCCGCTGTGACACCCCCTAATGGTAAACCGGAACCCAGCACCGGCTCCACTCCTGGTCATTTATATTCTTCTTCGTGCTCGTAACCAGTAAAGGGCGGTGAAGATTCCCATATATTGGTGTGTCTTAGGTCACGGTGGCATAGTGGTCAGCGATGGATTGACGCCCTGTCGTGGGTGTATCTGCTCAGCGCCCGAAACATTCTCCCCTGGATGGGCATGGGGAACCCCACCATGACCCTAGAGGATGCTCTTCCTGGGACCGGCACTGCAAGCTTAAGCTCGTCTCTAATTTATCAGCTACCCAGACACAGGGAGGACATGCAGACTCCACACAAAAGAGACCTGCGTTCATCTATTTATTCATTCTCTTCCGCTTAATCCTCTATAGGGTCGTGGTAAGGGGAGTCCCGGGGTCCCCATGCCCGTCCAGGGGAGAACGTCTTGGGCGCTGGGCAAATACACCCAGGACAGGGCACAGGATTGCAGTCAATTTACCATAAATTTACCATAAATCCATGTTTTTGGACATGGAAACCCAGATTGGGATTCAAACCAGGAAACCCGGGACCTTCTCGCTCTGAGGCAGAAGGGTTTACGTCTATTTAATTAACCCTAATTGATATAGAGAAAAATAAAAGGCCACAGATTTGGAATCACAAGTTTAAGCCATACATCAAAAGGTTATGTGTTCATTGTAGTGCCCACATGTTGCAGGTGTGAGAACCGACCTCCACAGTGTGTGAGGCCGTAAAGAGTGAAGCCGCTGTGGCACACACACTCAAAGCTTCCAGGATAATTGATGCAGATGTGATCACACGTCCTCTCAAATGAACACTCATCAATATCTGCAACGGGAAAAGAAATCAACAATGATTAGCGGTTTTAACCTGTGGATTTATGCTAAATGACTAAATGTAAATGTATAGGTATCCTAACTTGATGGTTGGGGTCAGAACACAGGGTTACACACAGAATCCCTGGAGCAATCAGGGTTAAGGGTCTTGCTCAAGCACGCACATTGGTAACTTCAGGGTAGGGCTGGGACGATACGGTCTAAAATCACTATTGCGATATATATCGTTTACCTCGATAACGATAAATGGACGATAATTTGAATACACACATACCCCGAAATAAAGATTGTTGTTGATGTTGATGATGATTGATGTTGGGGCGAAACCTACAAGAAGTTGGTTATATTGACGACATTTTTATCCAAAGCGACTTACAGGTATCCTAACTTGATGATTGGAGTCCGACCACAGGGTTGATACAGAACCCTGGAGCAATGAGGGTCAAGGGTCTTGCTCAAGGACCCACATTGGTAACTTCAGAGTAGGGCTGGGACGATACGGTCTTAAATCACTACTGTGATATATTGGGCAGTTCACCTCGATAACGATAAATATACTATAATATTAATACACACACGCCGAAATAAAGAATGTCTTGCTCAAGGACCCACATTGGTAACTTCAGAGGACCTGGGATTTGAACCCTCAACCTTCTGATTGACCGCCCAACACCCGAACCACTGAGCCACCACTGAAAGTACTCAAATAGCCATTTGCCAAAAGGAACTTTGAGCAAATGCGGAGAGAACGTAGTGAGATAAACTGAGAAAGATGAACCGAAATGAAGCTAAAGAGCAAGAGGAGGAATCAGGAGGTGTGAGGGACGTGGAGGCTCTTCAACACATCACCTCATGCCGCCTCCAACGTTGTGTAAATACGAGTGCACACACACGGACCTTAAAATAAAACAGCTGTTTGGATTTCCCTTAATAAAATGTGTGGAATTTGGACTTGTTGATTCAGGATGGTTTAGGAACCGAGATCCTGAAGGCTCTCAGTCGCCGTATAGACAAAAGTATCGGGACGCCTACACATATACAGATCTACAGAAGCTTTCTGAGTTGCACCCCTCCCTCTCTTTCTCAGGTTGCAGCTGTAAGTGTTACCACTCTCCTGGCAAGGCGTTCTACAAGATTTTGGAGTGATTCAGCAAGAAGGTTTGAATACCGATCTGGGTGGAGTTTCCATGTCCTCCCCGTGTTCGCGTGGGTTTTCTCCGGTTTCCTCCCACAGTCCAAAAACATGGATTCCAGGTAAATTGAATGCTCGAAATTGCCCCGTATGGTGTGTGGATGTGTGAGTGAGTGTGTGCCCAGCAATGGATTGGTGCCCCGTCCTGGGTGTATTAGATGTTCTCCCCTGAATGGGCATGGGGAACCCCATCGTGACCATCGTCCTACACACTGTGGGAAGTGAGCACACGGTGGGCAGCCTTGTACACGGTGCCCAGGGGTTAGGTAATCTTGCCCAAAGGCACTTAAGTCATAGTACTTGGTGGGACTAGGAATCAAACCCGGGACTATCAGGTCATAAGGCTGGTTCTTTAACCACAAGCCTATGACCGGTCCTAAGTTTTGGCCATTTACTTCCTTTAATCCTTATCTCGGCGCCTAATAAAGTAGAAAGTGTTGGGGTGGGCAGTACGTCCCCCGTCATTTCTTATAGAACGAACCCTAAGGTCTGGAACCTTACGTTCCTCACTGCTTTGGTTGCTCAGCGACAGCCTCCACAGGCAGCGCTTGCTCCATGTGACTACAGTGGACAGGGGCTCCCTCTTGTGTGTTAGCATGGTCGAAGCAAGGCCGGGGCAGCCCCCTAGTTAGAATAGTGTGTCACCTGAGGTATGGCTTGCGTTGCTAGGTGTCATAAACACATCTGAGGTATCATTTGGGGGATATTTAGCGAAGGATTGGCGCACTGTCCTGGGTGTATTTGTCCAGCGCCTGAGACATTCTCACCTGGATGGGCATGAGGAACCCCCCCTCCCCCCAAAGCCTCGTAAAGGATACCTGCGAAACCGACACTTACCACCATGCTGTGCATGGTACTTAGTTGGATCTTCAACTGTGGACCTTCAGGTCACAAACCTGTCTATTAACCCCATGTCTACGGCGGGCCCTGTTTTGGGTATTTACTTACCCAATCCTTATCATTGGAGAGTGGAGGGTTAGGGGGTGGGGCTGGGGTTGCTGTAGGTAACCACATCATTCCCTATTGGATGAACCCAAAGATCTGGAACCTCACCGTTCCTCACAGCTCCAGCCGGTGATCAACAGCCTCTGCATGCATCCCTTGTTCCATGTGACCACAGGGGCTCCACCTAGTGTGTTTGCATGCTCGATGCAAGTCAGTAGGCATCTTTTGAGTTAGTGTGCCACCTGAGGTATGGCTTGAGTTGTAGGTGTCATTATATAATGTTTATAATACATTATAGAAACCAGTATTTGTCCCGTAAAGCTGTGCACCATAACAATTTAAATTATTTTTAGTGTATAGGTTTCAAAACAACCCCATTATTGTACACTCGCCCAAAATGGTTCCAATACACCATGGAGTTAATAAACGAGTTTCCCCAAACATCCTTATGGGATCCAAAACCTCCAGGTCCATTAAACCCACTGTCACTCTCAGAACCACTTGACGTGGAGGTTGAAGGTGCCACTGTATTTATGTTTGTCAAGCCGATTTAAGACTGACACGGCGTGACCAGAAGGCCGAATCTTTAATTCGCTGGAAGTTGGTTTACCTTGGCAACTGCGTTCATTGGTCAGGAGCTTGTGGCCTTTCTGACAGCTGCACTCAAAGCTGCCGATTGTGTTTTTGCACAAGTGGTCACATCCGCCGTTATTCTCCTGACACTCGTCGATGTCTGTGGACAGAAAACACAAGGATTAGCAACCTAGCACATAAAGCAGTCTGATGCTAGCGGGATACGACGGAAAAACGTCCATAAAACCAATAAAGAGTCCATTCCTGTGACCAGAGCATGTGCACTTTGAGTCTGTGTGCCCGTGTGAGCCCAAGCGAGTGGGTGGTTTTAAATAGCCACGGCAAACATACCGTATTAGCACGACTTTAACCCGCAGTGAGGCAGTAAAGTTTCCATGAAGCTTTGCACATGCAGGCAGCAGTACACAAATGCAAACACATGCATATTAATGTTTATCTCCATCATCGGCACATAAGAACTCCAGTAAGCGGGAGACTTATTATGTTATTAAGCCCAAATGTGGAAAGCGCTAAAGTTAAGCGTTACCGTAATCCCTGTAAAGAGAAGATTCTTTATTGTTATTGTTGTTAAATAACTGATTACATGTTAAAAAGTACAACAGAAAAAATAACTAAATATATCGCTGGGGATTCCTGGTCCGAATCCCGAACTGGGTGGAGTTTTCATGTCCTCCCCGTGTCCACGTGGGTATTCTCCGGGTTCTCCGGTTTCCTCCCACAGTCCAAAAACATGGATTCCAG
>JAOUQT010000013.1:8250191-8263486 GCA_025769995.1 Xyliphius kryptos | reverse complement strand
CGCACAACAGCAAGTGAAACTGATTCACAATCAGTGTTGCACACTAACTGGACAGGTTGGTTTCACAGAAGTGTGGTACACGTAAACCAGACATAACATGACGCGGAATATTATAACCACCTTCCCAACACCGTGTTCCCCTTTTTCGGCCCTGACCCAGAACTTGACGCCAATGAGGTCTCTCCAATGATCATCAGCATAAAGTATAAAACTAATAAAAAATGGCCTCAAACCAAGATTCCTTGCAAAGATTCAAACCCTGAGTAGTGTGTGTGTGTGTGTGTGTGTAACCAAAAAAAAAACATTATTGGAAACAAACCTACAAATGTAATTCAATTTTTTTTTTAGTGCAGCTACTTTTTCATGGCTCGTTCACCTCGAGCGAGTTAATCTCTAAGAAGCTCGGCGCTAAGCGCGCTCGTTTATTTTCCCAGCATTCAAACACTCAGATTTATTTTCTGGATCTCTTTCTGTAATATCAGAACCGTAAGAGAACCCGTTGTGATGCTGTCTCCATGACCTCCGCACCGCCACCAAAAAAAACAACGTCAACGGTCTGCTTGTTGATGGTTCTGGGTAAAGCTAACATCTTGTAATGAGAGCGAGAGACCATGGAGAGTCATTTGGCCAATTGTCTGTTCCACTTTTCCAACGACTTCTATAACGAGACGTTGCAGACGCGACTCTCGGCGGCGAATGCTAACGGATGAGGTGAAATGAAACTGAAGGCTTACTGAGATATACCTCCTGTCACTGAAGACCGTATTCGCTCATTTTTCCACTTAGCTCATGCACTCCTCCGACTTACAGGCCTTCTCAATTTTCAGGACGGCACGGTGGCTTAGTAGTTAGCACGTTCTCCTCTTAGCGCTGGGGATTCCCGGTTCGAATCCCGATCTGGGTGGAGTTTCCATGTCCTCCCTGTGCCTGCGTGGGTTTCTTCTGGGTTCTCCGGTTTCCTCCCCCATTCCAAAAACATGAAGGTAAATTGAATGCCCTGTATAGTGTGTGTTTGTGGATGTGTGTGTGTGAGTGTGTGCCCAGCGATGGATTGGCACCCTGTCCTGGGTGTATCTGCCCCGCGTCCGAGACGTTCTCCCCTGGATGGGGATGGGCAAGTTTTGTAGGTACTCGCCAAGACCCCAGTCCTCCAGGTCTTTGAGCCTTGCTCAGGGACCCACATTGGTTACCTCAGTGGACCTTGGATTTAAACCCACAACCCTTAGATTGCTAGCATAACATGCTAACTGGGCTGCGCCCGAGACGCTCTTCCTTGGATGGGCATGGGGAACCCCACCGCGACCCCAATAGAGTATTAAGTGGAAGATTTTCACAATTTCAACCTCTCACTTTTGCCGTTTGAACTTGATCACTAGCGGATTAGCTGTGCTGCTCTACGGTGGAGAACTCGAGAACAACCTGGAAGTTGAAAGGCGATTGGGTTTGAATGGGCGATTTAAAATCTTGCTTTCTTACGTGCATTCTTACGACACGCTAAGAATCGGAGTTTCAGCTTTCTAGCTACACGCCAAGACCCTGATCCATCTGAGGTGATGCGTTCAATAGCGATACCGGACAATTTAACATAGAAAAAAGCGAGAACCCGTACCTACCGGGATATTGTCGGTAATCACGGTGCCAAGTTTCAGCCTCGTAGGCACAACGTGTCCCAGGAGGGGTCTTGCTTTCGGTAGCCTTATCAAACAAACCATCGAACGTGGAACGATAAGACGTTCTTGGTTTTTCCAAAGACATGATAAGGAATCACAAAGTTTCAGCCTTGTAGGTACTTGGTAAGTGGGACAATTGATGAGTGAGGGAGTCAGTGAGGGCGTTGGCCTTCATAGGTACAGGTTTGTGAGCTGCTATTTTAAAGCTAATGGCGAGCGGTGGGTAGTGATGTAACGGAATTGGCCCCAGTTCTCCGCAGTCGCTAATTTTGAGCATCGCTGGAGTGAAGGAATCTATGCTTCTCAAGCCAAGAAGACGCATGCACTAAGGACGCTCCCCTCCGCTTCAGTGTTAGCGACTTACTGCACGCTGCCCACTTTGTCTTCCAGCAGGAGCTGGATTGGCAACATCATGTGCAGCTAAAAACAGCTATTTCCGCTCCTTCAATCTGATTGGCTGAGCCGTTTGTCCAGCCGTGACATTCTTGACCGTAACACACACCTCTGAGCACGTCACATTCGTATCAATGCGTGTTATACAATACATCATTTTTCCGACGTTTTTTTATAAACGGTGTTCTGTAATTTGGCCATTAGATTTAATTGGATCGAAACCGGAAACCCGTTACTCAGCGATCAGCGTTCATTTGAAAAAAACGGACTAGATTACGCCAATAAACAAAGTTTACAGGATATGGAGGGCGGGGCATTATTGTGAATAAATCACGGGAGAGACGTGTAACTGTACTCCGCTTCGGGCCTGAAAATTCCCAATAATGCCCCGCCCTCCGTATCTTGTAAACCTAATCGGTATTAAACATAAGAAAATACTCATAAAAGTCTTAATCAGCAAAAAAAAAACAACGTAAAGTAAAGACATCAGTGGCTTCTTATGTATTTATGAAGATTACAAGCAGCTGACTGCCTTTTGTGAGTGATAGATGGTATGACAGCGAATTAAAGACCCCGTGGTGGATTTATGGTCGAGACCCTGGGGCAGGTCTAATTATGAGGGTGGAGAGCAGTCGGACCAGCCAGAGATCCATCTTCCCAAAGCCCTCATTTAGTTTCGTAGACCTACGAATTAACCTCACATCACATCACTGAAGCATTTCAGCTAAAAAATCTCTCACATCCCGCCGATCCCACGGCAAACGCACTCGTTCTCAATCTCACACTCTGATGTCGTACTTAGCTTGCTAGAATTTTAGCATCGGGAGGTGGACGGAGGAGGGGGAGTCAAAACTAATCAAATAAAAACTAGTAGGTAAAATTCAACGTCAGTCAACGGATTAGCATTAGCAAGTGGGTTTTTCCGCGCTCCCCGACCCTTTGCGCCTAGAGGACTAAAATGATGGTTGGATGGATGGTTTGTCTCTTTGCTGGGGGTCGGTGGGCATCACCCTGCCCTTATCCATCCATCCATTATCTTCTGCTTATTCCTCTACTAGGGTTCCCCATGCCCATCCAAGGGAGAACATCTCGGGCTCTGGACAGATACACACAGGACAAGGTGCCAATCTATCGCTGGGCACACACCCACTACACACCCACTATACAGGGCAATTTAGAGCATTTAGTTTACCTTGAATCCATGTTTTTGGACTGTGGGAGGAAACCGAAGAACCCGGAGAAAACCCACGCACGGGGAGGACATGGAAACTCCACCCAGATCGGGCTTCGAAAAGGGACTCCCCAGAACTGCCACCGTGTAACCTCACTAAAGCAAGCTCTTCATTCTGTTTGTTTTAGAAGAACCCACCGTCAAACGGTCCAGGATCACATAACAGCAGTTTTGCTTATTGACATCAGAGACGGAATTTCGTAGGCAAAAAGGCCTTGTGTCCACAGCAACAACAACAACATCACAGGTTCTTTCCACATGACAGAATATACAGACGTCCATGAAGTTGGTCTTGGCTCAGGATGAGTCACATTGGCACATTGCGATACCCGACGATCTCCAGCGCAAAGAATGTCTAACATTACTCCCCACCATGGTGGTTGGAAAACTCTGGAAGATCTTTCGTTGTGTCGAAAAATACCTCCAGAAATGGATCCCCACTGACCTTTGCAGGTCTTTCCATCAGGTTGCAGGGTGAAGCCAACGGGGCAACTGCAGCGGACGCCGGTGGCCGTGTCTTTACATGTGCGATCGCATCCGCCATTATTGACTGCGCAGGTCTCTGGGTGAACATGCACACACACCCACACACACAGCCACACACACATACACACACACACACACACACACACACACACACACACACACACACACACACAGGAGAGTTAGAATTATGAAAGGAACCATTCCATGCAGTATTTATAAAAAATATTATACATTAAGAAATCCATATTAAAAATCAATATTATTTATACTGCCCTTCAAATAATACTATAGGGTGACCCAAGAAAAGCCATGGGCCTGGATATGATACCGGGGTTGGACAATGGAACTGAAACCATTGAAGCCATTTTGGTGGGTCATTGTGGGAGGTTTCATGGGTAAATTGAAGCAGCCTGGTGGCCAATCTTCATTATTGCAGCAGGAAGAGCAGAGTGTAAAGGTTCAATGAGCAGAACAAGAGCACCGTTTTACTCCAAATATCGCAATGGCCACAAAATTATGGGTGCAGAGTTCAAAAGATTGGTTTGATGACCATGAACGTCAAGTTGAACATCTTCATTGGTCTGCACGCTCACCATCCAACAAGAAGAATGGCTTCAAATCCTTCTGAGCACTGTGGAGGACTTGGAGATGTCATTGCCAAGACCATTGTGGTTCTCAACCAGGTCTTTCAGTTTCATGGGCCAACCCCTGTATCTACATACTCCCTGACCTCCCAGGTAGACCTCCTTGATTCTACACTCACTGTCCATTAGTATCAGTTCCACTAATGTGTCTGACTACGTGGCACTGCTGGACTGACGATGACCCGTCTCCGCTACAAGCGTTTTGTAGGCGGTGTCCTCGGACCTCTAATGAAGGATGAGAGATTGACAAACTGTGCAGCACAAACGAGCTACTGGCTGGGATTTCCCATCTACACCACCACATAGGTATCACTGTAATGACACCATCCAACACCCGAATAGTACCTGCTCTGTAGAGTCCTTTGGAAGTCTTGGCTATGAGTACAGAGTAAAGACAGCTAACGAAGTACGCAGAGATACAGATGGACTACAGTCTGTGGTTATGGAATCATAAAGGAGATCTAAATGGACGCTGAGTGTAAAAGCAAGAAGGTGGGCCGCCATTTTGGATTCAACTTTACTTTTTTTCCATGGGAAGGGGGTCATGTGACCCATCAATCGCATAGAGAATTGCACAAGAAAAACAATGCTATGCTCATTTTTAACGTAGCTTTATTCATTATCGAGTTATTGAGACATTTGTGATAAGGATGTGCTCAAAGTGCTGCCCATTGTGTTGAATTGACAATTCACACAGGCCACCTGTAGCCGTTGTTTCAGGTTCCCCAGTTACAACATAGCCTTCAAATGACCCCAGAGATAGAAGGCCAAGGAACTGAGACAATTTAACACAATAGGCAGAACTTTAAACACATCCTTTAGTGGGTTACTGTCGCTGATCCATGTCACAAATGTGTCAATAGCTCGATAATGAAAAAAGCTACGTTGAAAATAAGCACAGCATTGTTTTTCTTGTGCAATTCTCCATGTGTTTGATGTGTCACATGACCCCCTTCCTGATGACGAAACTTTCATCCAAAATGGCGGATGTTTCCCCTATTTGGACACCCCTGATGTCAACAAAAAAGGTGGGACTTTACTATGACTTTTACAGTGGTTTAGTGGTTAGCACGTTCGCTTCTCAGTCCTGGGGATTCCTATGGTCCTACACCATACTAATCAATGATTGTGGTCTTCAACCAGAAGTTTCAGTTTCATTGTCCAACCCCTGTATTGGTTCTTGATGGATTTACAATCAAAACCAATCATTCTTAAATTATTATAAGGTTCATGATGTCCAGTTTGCAGACAGAGAGTTGGAAGACCTCGTACAAGAGTCTGCAAAGTCTCAAATGTTTAGGTTATGTGTGGGTTAGATGACCTTAGTCCAGCACCTGCAGGCAAAACTGACTGAATGTGGAAACTGATGGATTAAGAGGGTGGAGAAGATCTTCGGGACACTTTTGTTTGAAGGGCCTTAAAAGCTTTCTGGAAACAAAATGATTTATATTGATGCCCTGTTATTAGCCGCTAACGCTAAAGGCATTATACTGCACACTGTCTGTGACAGCTGGACCCCGGTGCCTAAGGGTGTGACACACACCCATACACATACACACACACACACACACACACACACACACACACACACACACCGATAGCTGCACAACACCTCGAATTTCTTCTAAACTCTGGGAACCACTCATTAAATCTGAATTACCAGTTAAAATAATCACGAACCCATGGGTCTTGGCTAAAGTGCAGGTGGGTGGGTGAGACAGCAGGCCAAAAAAGACAAGAATTCACTCTGCGCAAACGTTCGAAGCCATTACCGTACAGAACCGGTGCTGTTTTTTCATGCCGAGTGAAGCAATAACTACTTATCGGTGAAGAAATGCCAAATGCGCTGTTGCTTTTGGTCGGCGATTTCAGTGAAACGTCCATAAATCATCCTGACACGTAGAACTACGTAAGAGAATGGCTACATTTATGCATGTACGCTCCAGCTACGTTCAAATAGCATGGTATGTGTGCACGTGTGTTGTCACTTAAGTCGCTCTATAGTCCAGTTTACAATGGATTGGTCGGGGTTACCATGTCCTCCCCGTGTTCGCGTGGGTTTTCTGCGGTTTCCTGCCACAGTCCGAAAACACGCTGCTCTAAATGACCCCTATATATGAGGGTCGCAGTGGGGTTCCTTATGCCCATCCAAGGGAGAACGTCTCGGGCGCTGGGCAGATACACCCAGGGCAGGGCGCCAATCCATCGCTGGGCACACACTCACTCACACAACCACAAACGCACACTATACAGGGCAATTTAGAGCATTCCATTTTACCTTGAATGCATGTTTTTGGAATGTGGGAGAAAACCGGAAACCCACGTGGACACGGGGAGGACATGGAAACCCAGATTGGGATTCGAAAGGATGAAAGGCGAATGTGTTAACCACAAGCCACAGTGTTGTCATTGGTTCCTTTTTTGTCATGTGACAGGGACTTTTGGGTGATATACTCTCGGTTTCCATTCGTCCCTGTCCTTGAACGTTTTATGTCTCGCGTGTCGGTTGACTTTGTTTTGTAATCTGTGCTCCTGAATAAACGCCATATGTTCCAACCTGGCAACCCGGCTGTTCTCTGTTCTGTGAGCGCTCGGGTTCCGGCGCGCACCCGTAACACTGTGCATGCGCCAGTGAGAGAGCGCGAGCCCAGTGATAGATTGGCGCCCTGTCATGGGTGTATCTCTCCAGTGCCTGAAATGTTCTTCACTGGATGGGCATAGGCACCCCACCCCACATGACCCTAGTAGAAGATTAAGCGGAAGGTCACCAGGTCTTTCCTCAATTGAAGTTTACGATCAGTACAATCTAGAGGGCAAACCGGGAGCCGTGCTGTAAGTCGCCGATCTGGGAATCCAATGGCAAGGCTGAATAGAGGTTCCCCCTAGTGTTTCAATGTGGTCTACGCAGTTGCCTTGAGACCAGGTGCTGTGTTCCAATTATAGCATGTGTCTCTATTAAAGGGTCTCTTACGTGCTGGCCATATTTAACTACACAACTACACAACGTGAACCAGCAGCATTCTCCCATTCTGAATTTTCAGTATATTTAAAATTTGGTGGTTCAGAAATTCAGAATTTTGCATTTGAGTACAATTCCCACCCTTCAAATAAGACCTCTGAGAAGACCCTTCCTCGGGCCATTGGCACCAGGATTGCGCCCGACGCTTATAGCCATCAGTAGCACCACAGTCGTTGGGTAAAAAAAGTTGGAAAGCAAAGCATCTACCGAAAACGAGCAATTAAAAACCCCATCGAACTGAACGGGGAGATTATTGATAATCCTGCGCTCCTGTACCTGAAAACCAAAAAACATGTGGTGTTAAAAGAGGTAAATTAGAGTGTAATCTGTGTTTGCGATAAAATTAAAAATGTTGTACGGCACAATAATGGAAAACAAGAAAGAACATTGCATCCTCTGATGTCTTCTACCTATTGGCTTAACTACCATCCACACCAAGAACAATCAATAATTATTTAATAAGTGCAGGTGCTGGTCATAAGATGAATACCATGAAATATTTGGTAGGTGCTCCTTTGGCCTGGATTACTGCAGCAGGGGTTATGAGAACCCCAGGTTGCTCTGATCGTGGCCTTCAGCTCTTCTGAATTGTCGGCTCCGGCGTGTGGCATCTTCCTCCTCACAATACCTCGAAGATTTTCCGTGGGCTTTAGATCAAATGAGTTTGCTGCCAATTAAGAACAGGGACACCATGGTCCTCAAAGCAGGTGCCAGGTTTCCAGTTGGAAAATGAAATCTGCAACTCGAAAAAGTTGAAGTGCGCAAAAACGTCTTGGTAGATGGCTGACCTTGGACCTCAGAAAACTCAATGGAGCAACATTGGTGGATGACCTGGCACCCCAAACCATCACCAGTGGAAACTTTACACTGGACCTCAAGCAACATGGATCCTGTGCCTCTCCTGTCTTCCTCCAGACTCTGAGAGCTTGAGTTCCAAAGGAACTTTAGTCTTTAGTCCAAGCGAGATGCTTCTGAGACCCTTGTTTAAGAGTGGCTTGACAGGTGGAATGCGCTGGCTGAAAGCCACGTCCTGTGTGCGGTGCTTCTTGAAGCCCTGACTCCAACTGCAGTCCACTCTTTGTGAATCTCCCCCACATTTTCGAATGGCTTTTGTTTCACAATCCTCGCCAGGGGGCGCCTATCCCCATTGCTTGTACACTTTTTTTTACCACATCTTTTCCTTCCCTTTGCCTCTCTATTAATGTGCTTGGACACAGAGCTCTGTGAGCAGCAGCCTCTTTAGCAATGACCTTTTGCGTTTGCACTTCTCGCGCAAGGTGTCAATGGTTGTCTTTTCTCTCGACTAAGAGAGCGTTTAAAGGCCTTTTAAGTTAATTGGCTGATTAGAGTGTAGCACCAGGTGTGTTTGAACATTTTTGAGATACTAAATTTGGGATTTTCATTAGTTGTGGGTTATAATCATCAAAACAAAAAGAAATATTTGAAATTTATTAGTCTTTTTCATGATATTTCAATTTTATGACCAGCACCTGACATAAAAACTGTGCAGGGTCATAGAGGAGTGAATGAAGCTTGGGGGTGGGGGCTAAGGGTCTACAAAATGCTGAGTCATACAAGGTGGAGAGAGTTCCAGCTGTGACAGGCGTGAAATGTAAACACCGTTGGTGGGAGTAGCTACCATCACACCCATGTTCCTGTCCCCGTGACCTTCCCCGTCCGGATTTATAACATTTCCCCGACAGTCTTAATCCTAATTTTGCTCCAAAACAACGTTTTAGATGAACTTGGGGTTTGCGACTGAATAAAAACGCCCAAATTCAACAGATAAGAAATGTATTCCAATATTTTGGTGGGAATAATATGACTGGGGAGAGGTAGCTCAGTGGTTAGGGTGTTGGACTAGCAACCAGAAGGTTGGGGGTTCAAATCCCTGGTCCATTGACGTTACCAATGTGGGTCCTTGAGCAAGATCCCTAACCCTCATTGCACCAGGGTGCTGTATCAACCCTGTGTTGTGACCTCAAATAGTCGAAATTGGTAATCATAATGTATTTTTTTAAAGTAACAGTACGGTGATTGCTGTTTTGAATAGTATTACTACTATTTATTGCATAAGCTGTCAGGGGTAATACAATAATAAAAGGGGAGAAAACAATAAATGGGATTAGGACTGAGGTTTGGGGTCTTCTCGAAAGGGCCTTGTTATGTGTTGAGGGCCAATTCAAACAAAAGCAACCAGGAAGGTTGAAGGATGGTGAGAAGTGAGGGGTATAACGGCTCGAACCACATGAAAACTAAAGCGACTGAAAGAAAATAAAGAGTAGAAAGCGAAATAAGCACAAGCGCCATGGCAACACATAGAAAGAGGAAGAAAGGAGTTACCCATAAGTAGACGGCGTTTCACCCGCTTGTCCACATCAGCTACTGACGTGGTATTGAACTCAGAGCTCTCAATTGCAGCCTCATCTTTCTCTAAAACACAAAGTGACAAAGGACAAACAGGGAGCAGTAGGTTAATTTGAAGCCCAATGTCCATTGCCCCGCACAGACAGCCCTGCTAGAGACCAGCCGGTCTTAGGCACCGAGCATGCAGGCCCCTGAAAAGCAGGCTTGGATCATCCCATGTCAGTCCCGGAGCACCGAATGGAAACAGGCAAACCCGGTCCCAGTGGCCGCACCTCGGGAAACCCAGACTCACACTGCCTGACCCTCTTGCCGTTGAGCACAAACCGAAGCCAAGAAGCAAAAAAGCGCCAATTAAACCCCGTTAAGAGAGTTAATTGAAACATGGAGAATTGAAATTGAACCCGAAAAATAGAGACCAGCCACCAGAGACGGGGACATGGGGGTGGGGGGATCGATTGGGATTTCGGAGGGGAGAGGGATGACTGACATATGATGCCGCCGTTGCAGTCTTCCATATCAAACAGCCACTCGATTACCGCAGTGCCAGAGAGGAGAAGTGAGGAGAGAAGAGACGAATGTCAAGAGACGAACCTGCGTGGACGAAAGACACGATGACGGGACAGAACCACCGCAGGGTTTCTGCACTTAATGAGGAGTAAGAGGGATACGACAGAGATGGCATGGAAAGGGGTGAAGAAACGTGGCGTCTCATGGATTCAGGTCATGAGAGGAGCCTGTAGTGGGAGTAAGTGTGGAGGTGCGTGCATACAGAGGAGGAGAAGATGGAGGGATGGAGAAGATGGAGGGATGGACTCTGGGGGCAGCGCTGGTTGCCTGTTTGTCTATGGAACACGTCACAACTGGCTTTGATGCTGGGAACCTGAGTGAAGGGAATAAAGGCGTGTCGGAAGGGAGGGAGGGGGCACAGTAGAGGGTCAGAGGGCATGCAGATGGACCAGCACGTGGAAAGATTCTTAGGGGGCCCTGCAAAAAGTGGCAGCTACATTTGGATGCACGGTGAAGCTGGAAGCTGCTTAGGAGGTCCAACTCTGTCAGGTGCTTAGTGGTTATAGAGGTGTATTACATCACAGGAGACCAGGAATCCAAGGTAACAGAGGGTTCCCCAAGGAACTTTGAGGAACCAGGGCTGGTCTATTGTGATATGCAGAGTGATTGTGAAGTGAGGTGAAGAACCAAGACCAACGTAGATGGTCATCTAGTACTATGATGACTAAGGTAAAAGATGCAAGCTCGGGGGTGGGGGGTGGGGTTAAGATTCATACATTAGGAAAGACAAACCAAAAGAATACATTCATGCAGGACAAATCGTTTATTAATGAGGAAAAGCAGACATTACAGAGCGGGAGTGGAAGTCTGGGACAGCAAGACGTGCAACCGACATGCCGGTGGACCAATCTACATGAATGAGAGGTGGAGGATGGGTGGCCGCATGCTCGAGTTAACAGCCGAGGATCAGGACAGGCCTTGGCTAGCTGCTTTAAAAGAGGCGGGCCGGGGAGGAGCAGGGTTGGTGGGTTGGCCCTAGTTTGATGCAGGCTGCAATTGAGGGTCTTGCCCTTGCGTTCTGGTTTTGTCGTTTTTCTCGTGTGCCTTTGGACACTGTGTATTCCCCTTTAAATTGCAGACAAGACAGGCAATCAGGAACTTTCACCAGCGAGACAACAGGAGGAGAAAGAACAAGGAGCCTGTGGGAAACACTACTGGTATAGAAGCAGCGCTACGCAGAGGAGAGAACACGGGAGCCGTCGCGGCTACTCACACAATCCACAACAAAGAACTGGGGAGACAGGCATATAGGGGGGTGGGGGGAGGGAGAAAGAGGTGGGAAAGAGATGAAAGGGTCAGTCTCAGTCTCCTCTTCTGGTCTCAGTCCGTGGATGCTGAAAAAGAAGACTGCGGGGAACGGTACAGCAGGAGGTCAGACAGGGACGCCGGACGTTCTCTTTTGGACTCGTCGGTGTCGAGGAACCAGAACGACAGATGCATCGATGATAAAACATAAACATTAAAGCACAGGAATCTGCATGTAGAGTACAGGCCAAAAGTTTGGACACACCTTCTCATTCAATGCGTTTTCTGTATTTTTCCGACTGTGGGCTCCCACTGAAGGCATCAAAACTATGAACGAACACATGAGAAGTTATGTACACTGTTGCCATTCAAATTTATTATACTAATTACCTCTTATAAGCATTTCAGGTGAAGCTGAATGAGAAAATGCCAAGATTGGGAGAATGCCAAAGCAGTAATCAGAACAAAGGTGACTATTTGGAAGACACTAGAACATAAAACATGTTTTCAGTTTTTTTTTTTTTTCTGTTAAGTTCATAATTCATGTGGTCATTCATAGTTTTGATGCTTTCAGTGAGAATTCACAATGTAAATAGTCGTGAAAATACAGAAAACGCATTGAATGAGACGGTGTGTCCAAACTTTTGGTCTGTACTGGATGTATAGCCTTTATAGTATTATGTCATTCATAAACTCATGCTTCCACCGGGGATCTGGTGCTTTTCAGGAAACGAGTTAACAGAACACATGTTCTAGGTTTAGAACAGTGTATTGGCATCAGAACCTCTACAACCCCCTGGTGTCTGTATTGGGGGTATAGCATATTTATCCTAAAATAAAAAAAAAATGGTTAAGATTAGGGCGACACGGTGGCTTAGTGCTTAGCACGTTCTCCTCTCGGTGCTGGGGGTTCCCGGTTCGAATCCTGATCTGGGTGGAGTTTCCATGTCCTCCCCGTGTCCACGTGAGTTCTCCAGTTTCCTCTCACAGTCCAAAAACATGGATTTCAGGTAAATTGAATGCTCTACATTGCCCCGTATGGATGTGTGAGTGAGTGTGCGCCCGCTTATTTCTCTACTAGGGTCACGGTGGGGTTCCCCATGCCCATCCAGGGGAGAACGTCTTGGGACACCCAGAACAGGTTGCCAATCTATCGCTGGGCACACACTCACTCACACGATACAGGGCAATTTAGAGCATTCAATTTACCTTGAATCCAGGAGAAAACCCACACGGACACGGGGAGGACATGGAAACTCCAACCAGATCGGGATTCAAACCGATATTTTGTATTAATATGTAAATGAGTCAATCATTATGAAACAGAGGGAGGCATGCGTCAGGTGCGCATCGTTCTTGTTGCCATGACGATCATACTCGTTGCCATGGTAACCACCATTTGTTTGCCGATTATTTTTTTCTTTAAATGTGGGATGATGTTTATAAACGTAAATATAACTGGGAGTATTTAAGATGTGGGTGGATTTTCATTTATTTAGGATAAGTTTCACAGTTTCTTAAAGGGACCGCTCATCAATTCACTTTGCGCGCATATGTTCTTCGTGGCTTACTGTAGTGGTTAGCACGTTCGCTCTCAGTGCTGGGGATTCCCGGTTCGAATCCCGATCTGGGTGGAGTTTCCATGTCCTCCCCGTGTCCGTGTGGGTTTCCTC
>JAOUQT010000013.1:8209758-8225353 GCA_025769995.1 Xyliphius kryptos | reverse complement strand
GTTATCTTTCCCCTTTCTCCCATGTTTGAAGGACAGAGAAGGATGGGGCATTATCGAGTACAGTATATATGTTACTGCAATCTAGACCTCCCTCCATCTCCCTCCATCTCCCTCCTCTCTCATGCCACCTAGAAATTTTCACAATACCGCCAATCATATGCAATAAGCATATGCAAAAATGCAACGATGATTTATAATTTATTTTGTCTACACTTCGTACAAGAACACAAATAGCTACAAGTGCATTTTAATTGCTTTTATGTTTGTATGTTTTTCATTTCTCCTCATATAACTACACTAGAGGCCTGATGGCTTAACCTGTTTTATCTATTTGTGTTTGTTAGAGTTAAACTTGAAAAAATGCAATAATTCCACTCTAATTCATCTAATTTCTAAGTACTTGGTTTATTTGGAAGCATTTCATATTGTACAAAGTAAGAGGTCTACAGTTTGACCCTGCTCCCCCACCTCAGGCTTCCAAGAGGAAAGATCAGCCTGACTTTGCCCTGGCTGAACATCCTTTGCAGAAAACCTACTTTGCTTAGAATCTAGAATCATTCCAAAATGGTTAACTGACCCACATGATGACATCACTGCCATGACATGCAAATGACTGCTGAGATGTCACTATTCTGATTACTTCTGTGCAGGTGTCCGGCATATCACCCATACCAAGATCTGCCCCTGAAAATACTGATACAGACCATGACACCTGTGATGGATAAGCATATTATTAATAATAATTATTAATATTAATAACATAACATTCATCCACACACAGCAAACTGATTAACACATTAACACACCTCTTTCTTACATACATTTTATACTGATAAACACATATACTGACTACACAGCATACAACTCCACCACAAACAGTTAGCACACCCACACTAGCTTCACCATGTGTGCGTTTATAAAACTCTCTCTGACTCAAAAGAGACAATTATAAACCTCTGGTATGGTCATCATCTACTGAGGTCATGTTCCTGTACATCTGAACTTTGACCCCTATTCCTGCGACCCCATGGCTTCTAGAGTTTTACCTACACATCCTTACTCCCCAGAGAAATTCCATTCTTACCTGGATCTTTTAATACCCAACTCTGTTCACTAATTTTCAAACATCACTGGCTAATCACAAATACAATTTTATTCTAGAGAAGAGACCAGCATATAAAAGTAATAAATTCAGCATACCATAATTCTCCTATTCCAGAACTGAAAAAATTTCACTTATACATCTAACCCCTCGTGAAAGATTTGACTATACTAGACAAAATGGTCGCATATTTGGAAAATTTGTAACAGTAGCGAAACAGTTTGTCTCCTGAGTAGTGCAACAAAAGCATTCATACACATATTTCAAGATGCCACAGCTACTCGTGACCAGGAATACAAGAGATCAAATATGGCTCAGTTCTGATGACAGAAATAGTGGCATTTTGTACATCACCCAATAATCACAGCAGCACTAGTCAATAATGGTTTGTTTTTGTTTTTATATATGTTGCAGTAATTAAGGCGGTTATGAAGGCAAAGGAGGGTTTAACCTTTTATCTAATAAAGGGGCCAGAAATTTCAGGATTTACCAGTTAAAAAAGTTGATGACATAGCATTCCCTATATGACCATCTGGAATCAATCTACAGTAAAATATACTGTATGTGATGTAGATTTCCCCACACTGTTCATTATACTGTTCAAATATTCCTTAATCTTCACACAGGGCTTTACCTAACGTTTACAACCCTGCTGCAGAAGAAAACCCTGTCCTGCACGTTTACTAAAATATGCATTCCATGGGGTATTCAAGGCTCAGGATTGAAAGGTTGTGCCAGAACATACATTTGTAGAAACTGAGTTGATATAATTCCATTTATTGGCTTTAAACCAATATCTTGGCAGCCACATACAGTATGTTTCCTAAATCAGCTCAAAAGTCCCAGCAGCATGTTTGATTTTCACATCCTCTACTTTGTTCCAAAACTAGCTTTTAGTTTTCCTAATGATGACACATTCTTAGAGAGTGTCGGTAATTAGAATATGAATCAAATATTTCAATTTATATTTACCCTTATAGTGTTTTTACAGCTTGGATATCATAGTGAGTTAGAATGTTCGGAGAATAGGTACCTGGGATCAAATCCCAGGGTGGGTCCAACATGAAGGTTGGTTGGTGCATCACAACACCAGCTCTAAGGAGGTTGCATTAGAAGAACTTTCGGTGTAAAACTTACGCCAAATTAAACAATGCAATGAATTATAAGCTGTGGTGACATCCAAAGGGATCTTGCATTTATGTTTATACTGTACTTAAAATGTATCTACAACATTTATGGTAACATTTATATTAACATATACATTTAACATTTATTTTAACATATACCTTGAAACTTAAAGTTGTTATTTATGATGAGTCACTCTCTAAATTATTGATGTAGTCTCAAATTTTAAAAACAGGACACTTTTGTGCAACTTGCTGTGAGCTGACAGCAAAGTGACAGCATTACTCACTGTGAAACTGTGCCAGTCCAATTTGCATATCTGTAATTTAAATAATGCTTTTTTACAACCCTCCCAGAACAAGAAAAATACGGATTGCATGATGTTTGGCACAGACTCAAATCCGCCGGAGACAACGTTATTAGTGTATATACTGCTTTCTTAAATTTGTGCACACCAAGATACAGCAATCCTGCAGGAAAAAACGTATCTGGATTACAGGTCACCTGACATCCATCAGGATTCACATTTAATGTAAAAATCAACAAAAAGCAACAAATGAACAAATGAACAAATGTCTTTTGTTTACTGGTCAGCTATTATGACTGGGAAAGTTGCAGGTAGCCAGACTGTTCACTCTCATTGTAGATATGCAAGCATGCCTATCTAGCATTATCTAGTAAATATAGTAAAAGCTCTATGTTCCTTGCAAGCTAATGACAAAAAACAAATATCATAAATATTGTTACTTGGTTTCTGAAGGACTTTCGGGAGCACGGAAAATAGATGTCTAGGATTCAATGTATCTGAACTTTGGTGAGGTTTGCATTTGGTGTAACCATGAGGTTAATACTATAGTACATGATAAACATGTCATTTGTATGATTGAGGCACAGTAATGAAATGGCAAGATGAACTATTGTTGTTAAAGACAATTTCCTCCAGTGTTGTTCCTGCCCATGCGCCCAGAGTTGCCCGGTGGCCCGTGCCGCCTGTGTATTGAGCTGAATAAATTAATTAATAATTAAATGAATAAATAAATAAATGACAAGTTTACACAAAATTTAAAAATACTAAATCAATAAAATCTATACAAAAATATTAACAAAAAAGAATCAGAATACAAATACAGCATGACTTTCCATTTTCTCTCCCATTTAATGTTGTGTCCTACAAACAACGCAAAATAAAAGCTGTTCGTTCCATGCATGTTGATCATGTTCTAAAAAGGAACACGAGTTTGCGGGGTCAGGAATGTGTGTGTAGAGGGTTAATCGCCCTAGCAAACCAGCAAAGCGATCCAAGTGTTAACCCCACACTGGATAATTTTGATACTGATTTTGTGTCCAAATCCCTCCTTCTGAGAATCATGGGAGCGCAGCCTGGTTCTAATTTGATCTGAAGTGATTAAAGGATAGTGGAGGGATTACCCCATTGGATCTGAGGCTCCCCAATGTGAAATAGCATATTTTATCCATGCTTGATTTACGACTGAAACCCTGTACATAAATGGAGCAATGAGCAATAACCCTGTAGTGTTGAACGCAGCAAGCAGCAAGCAGCCCCAACCCGTGTCTTTCCAGCTATGAGCTCATTCACAGTTTTGTCTTTTAGTGCAAGGCATAGCACAAAAAAAGTGCAACCATCTGCCCTGAACTCATATTTTATCTCATAAGTTTCTGTGTGCTCTGAAAATCAATCGGCTACAACTGTGAATGCTTTTCATCTGTAAAATGTATTGTGGGGCCAGCTTTAACTGTAGACTGCTTATGGAGAAGTTCATGTTCAAGTTCAGACAGAAAGAATTAAAAAAAGGTGTGTGCGCAGTCTCCGGCAGAATCAGACATGGAAAAAAGTCCACCTCCCTTTCGCTTTCCCACTGATTCCCTACACGTCTCTGTCCCACCCTCTATTCCCTGGGAGAGATTGGAGAGTCTGAGAGAAAGAAAAGATAGGACTGGAAGCACATCTGACATCCAGGTTTTACTGACTGTGTGCTGGAAAGTGCTTTTTAGTGTACAAATATTTCTAAAAAAAAGGAGGGACACTTCTACAGTAACAGCTGCAAAACACATTTCTGACTATGAAGCTGACAGTAAAAGCTGTTTCTTTGGAGTGGGGAAATCTTTCTAAGCACAGCAAGAAGCACATCTGACAAAACATAACTTTTCTGTATCTTGACCCTTTAGAAGTAGAACCTAACGCTTCTCTAAACCTTGATGTATGTTGTAGGGTATAATGTACTTTAGTTATAAATGTAGAAATATCCCAACTCGACAGATAGACCTTATAGAGACCATTAGTCCAATTATTGTGGAAAGTGCTGTACATGTAGGCAAATAACAGTAGTAGAAGCATTGAGTGTGCATAGCGGATGTGAAAGCATTTAAACAATACTCTACTATCTTAGAATAGAGCAGTGACGGTTATTTAACATGTATTGGTTAGAACCATTCAAGAATAGAAAGCATTTTATTAGAAAAAAATAAGGTTAATTAGTGCCTTTTATAATCATCTCTGTACAGAAGAGCTGACACGCGGCCGCTCCACCCGAATTAACTGGTGCGAGCAAGTCCCAAACTCCACCATTCTCACACTCGAGTCTTCAAGACAGTCGAACTTTACGATTCTTTAACACATGTGACTAATGTGCAAAGCAGAATTATCTCAATGCATATATATATATATATTCTCATTTTTAGAATTTTTCATTTTTAGGATTTCTCATTTTAGATCATATAAGTCAAAATTGCAAGAAAAAAGGAAGCAGAAAAAGAGAGAGATGTTGACTAAGAAGTAACATGTGGCATCGCTTTGGTTCCACAGTACAAGGAAAAAAGTGAAAAATTACTTAGCCAAAGATCACTGCATGGAAACAGAAAAAAATTTGGCCAGCAAAAAAGTGTGCTCACCCTGCAGCGATGTACTTTCTTATCACTTCCATTATAGAGCAAAGGCTTTGATGATAAAATTTTCAGCGAATGAATACATTTTTTTTACTGGTAACATAGACACAGGTTGGCTTATGTGAGTATTGCAGTTTTAATAACTATAGCTTACTAGCTGGAGTGTCAAATACAGGTAAAGATGCTCAGAGGCGCTGCTTGCCACCAGGAATGACAGGCAACTGCTTGGAGCCCCAGGACTGTGCTGGGGGCTCTCAGGTCTAAAAAACCTAATTGTTATACCTGATGTAAGCAAACCCACATACCCGATATCAAATAAAAAAGTTATTACATTGCTTAAATTTTTTGTTTTATATTTTTCTTATTTAAAACATTATAACATTATGGTCATGAATGCTGGATGATGGGGTGAATGTTTAACTAGGGCCCCAATTGACTCGCCACTGAGGACCCTTAGACACGTTTAAAATGAGAGACCAGAATCTGAATCAAAGAGCAACAGATGGCGCAGTGCATCATCTTATTCCTCTCTGCATGATTGTGGAACAATTCAACTCCTCCCCAAATCTGAGTTTCCTTTTTTTTTTAGCAAAAACGGCTTATTACATTCAGGATAAGTTCCTGAGTATCTGCACAAAAAATATGCACCGAATAATATGAAATCAGTAGCAATACTTTAAAAAATTAACTCTTGTAATGAAGTATTTTCCCGGGGTGACCAGTGTCCCCGTGATAAAGCCCCACCCCGGAGTACAGTAAATTCACGCGTCACTTACCTGCTGCAGCGAGCGACGGCATGGTTGCGGCGGCGAAAATGACGAGCATGGTTAAAGCAAGGCGCGCGCCTTTTAGCCTCCGTTTTGCTTTCCACTTGATTTGGCTATCCATGACACACACACACACGGCGGCGAAGAACCGGGACTGGAGCTGACCTGATGGAGTTTATGCCGAGTGCCGCCCGGTACAGACAGAAAGAATGGAAATAAGATGAGGAGCTGGTGGGATGGAGTCTCTCATACAGCCATTCGGTTCAAGAATACAAAAAGTCGCGCGTAACGACCGGAGAGACGGGACAGCGCACGCACTCTTCTCTCTCTTTCTCTCGCTCTCTTTCTCTCTCTCCCTCTCTCTTCCTCTCTCCCTTTCTCTCTCTCTATCTATCTCTCTATCTCTCTGTGTTGCCCAGCCGTCCTTTCCTTCCCAGCTGAAATGATGCGCTGCTCTTGCGCGCGCGTCACTCAAAGTGCTCCGAGCCAAAAATCAGAGGTGGCATTCCAACATCCTAACGGAGAAACGGGATCCACCCCCGGGGTTTTAAGGGTGTCTGATTGGTTAGCGGGGGTTGAAGTGGTGGGGGCGCATTCCCACGTATTACAGAGGAACGGGATCCACCCATAAAGAAATAAAGGTGTATGATTGGTTCCCAGGGGTTGATGTGGTGGGGCACATTCCCACATTCCGTCAGAGGAATGGGATCCATGGAAAAATCAAAAGCAATCATTGGTCCACAATGGAAGTTAGGGGTTAATCAAGCTTTTCCGTTCCTCAACTGTTCATTCCAGAAAGTTTCTACATTTGCTTACAGCTTTTTTCAGTCATTTTCACACTTGTCTGCATTACAACAGTGATTAAATGATGAACAGTGATTAACAGTGATTTTTTTTTTTTCCCTGTATTTTTTGTTGTGGTAATTGTACGGTGTCCTTGAGTGTCAGAAAGGCGCCTCTGAAATAAAATGTATTATTATTATTATTATTAGCTTCCTGCAGATATCAGCAAGTCTAATATAATGCAGTTTAATGCCTTTTTAATGCCACTTTAACACTTTTTAATGCACTTCAATGCCTTTTTAACTGAATCTGTCAAATCTATACTATACAGCTGGAGCACATCCAACCTTTCAGACTCCTCCCACCTTGCACATCATTCGACAGGATCAGCGATCCTATTGGATTGTGACTCAGTGTCAACCCGTGAGGTGCGCGGGTGATAAATTGTTCTTTACACACAATATGCATGCTTTGTTCTTTTCCCTTATTATAATGTGCTCTGTGGAGTAGGGAACAGCTGACCGAGCATCCCAATCTTGTGTCAGATGTATTGCTTCGAGTAAGTAAACGTGAGTATGAGTTGAATAAAGAATCTATTATTATTATTATTAGGGATGCACTGATACTACTTTGTCCCTTCCGATATATGATACCGATACCTGATTATCAAGTATCGGTCGATAGTCTCAATGATTGCATCCAGGTATCTGCAGTCACTCGCCTGAACTATTGTCGATACCCATACGGTAACAATCGGTGAGACACTAATTAATCATTCATTTTCTATACCCGCTTAATCCAAGTTTTATGGTCACGGGAAGCCGGTGCCCACCCGGTAACTACGGGCGCAAGAGTAGGACTAACCCCTAGACAGGGCGGCAATGCATTCACACACACACATTCACACACTAACAGGCATTTTAGAGACACAAGTGAACCTATCATGGATGTCTTTGGAATGCGAGAGAAAACTGGAGTACTCTGAGAAAACCGGCACAAACACAGGGAGAACGTGCGGCCCACCTGGGGCTCGAACCCGGGATCTTTTTTCTGTGAGGTCACAGCACTATCCACTGCGCCACCGTGCCGCCTATATATATATATATTTTTTTTTTATTTTTTATTTTTTTTTTTATGGTAAATGTAATGCTCGGAAATATAAATTCATTCTGTTCTGACTGATCAATGCATAATAATTTTAATAGTTAATTTTATACTATAATTAATAATTTACAACATATAATTTTATAATGCTGTCAGGAAATGGACCTTTTCCATTATGTCTCTGCCGTAGCCTATGTGTTGTGCTGCTCAAGTCCCAGCAGTGCCAGTTTTTCTTAGTTTTTTATTATAGGTATTTGACCATTATATTTTATTATATTTGACCATGTAGATGAGAATAATTGTGTATAAAGGCTCAAATGCCAAGGATGTTTGTTTAGCTAGCACCTGATTAATGCAGCCAAGAAACGTTCTGCATAAACATGTTTATGATTGACTTAATCATGAGGTCTTCTTCTTCTTGTAATGTTTTATATTTAACCGGAATTAATAATTTGTGAAGAATGTTTCGGGTTGTACAGTGGCGCAGTATGTAGTGTTGCCACCTCATGGCAAGAAGGACACTGGTTTGATCCCTGTGTGGGACGACGCTGGAAGTTTCTGTCTGTGTTCGTGTGGGTTTATTCCGGGAGCTCTGGTTTACTCATGTATTCCAAAGACGTGCATGCTAAATTAATTGGTGTCTCTAAAATGATCCTTTTTGCTTTTGAATGTGTGTGCGCCTTTAGATGGAGTGGTGCCCTGTCTATGGTTGTTCCTGCTGTTTCCGGTTGGGCACTGGCTGGCCATTGTGAATTAGGGGGAAAAGAAAATGAATAAATAAATGTTTTAGGTTGTTTTTTTTTAATGTGTTAGAGTTGTTAGCATTTTAATATGGTTTTATATTATTCCACTTTAATATCATGCTTCTTAATTATAAAAGTCATCTTTCTTAGGCTCGCACAAAATCCAGAAAAATATCAATTATCATGCTATTAATTCAAGCGTCTTAAACACATACTGTACTCTTGGTATCATATGGTTTCTGTGTTTGCTGTATTACAAGCTACAGTGTGTAGTAAAGATTTATTCTTTAATTCTTATTTAACTCTCCCCCCCTTTAGGCAGTTGCTGCAAAACTGGAGCTGCCTGATGATTTAGTGGGCTATTTCAGCCTCTTCCTATTGCAGAATGGAGTAAATGGAGGCTGCACTTGTGAGTACACATTATTTTATCAGAGTTTGTTCAATAAGACCATCAGATGTTTTTTGTGAAGATTGGGGGGATTTATTTATATATATATATAAGTGCATTATTTGGTAAGCTTTGCAGAAGGTCTTGGAGAATCCTGGACAGCACTTCTGGACATTTTGACGGTTACACTTGCCTCTTTTTTTCCCTTCTAAAACCCAGCAGCCTTCATTAAGTTTTTTTATTTACTTATTGACATACAAACATTTTTAGATTGCACTATGTATGTATTTATATGTGCCCACACACACACATGTTGGTATTACTATACTTGTGCGGATAAATGCAGCAAATGAATGCTGGCCCTAACCCTAAACTTAACCTCACTAATGAAACTGAAACACCTGTAATTTTAGTGTGGGAGGTTTCATGGCTAAATTGGACAAGCCTTGTGGCTAATCCTCTTTAATTTCACATTGCACCAGTAAGAGCAGAGTGTGAAGGTTCAATTAGCAGGGTAAGAGCATAGTTTGCTCAAAATATTGCAATGCACACAACATATTATGGGTGAAAAAAGAGGACAAATTGTTGGTGCACGTCTTGCTGGCATCTTTGACCAAGACAGCAGGTGTTTGTGATGTATCAAGAGCCACTTTGGGGTGTTTTGGAGGAGCAAGGCAGGAAACGTTTTCCTCCACCAGCATCACGTAGTGACCTGGCCACTATCCTGCAAGAAGAATGGCTGAAAATCCTTCTGACCACTGTGCAAGACTTGTATGTGTCATTCCCCATACGAATTGACACTGTATTGACCGCAAAAGGAGGCCCTACACCATACTAATAAATTATTGTGGTCTAAAACCAGGAAGAGGTGGAGAACTGCTCCACCTCTTCATCCTGGTTATCAGTAGTTGTTTTTGTGGGTGGGTGTTTCTGGCTAAAATAATGTGTTTATGTATTGTTTTAGCTGCTATAAGTGAAATTAGTACAATTTTAGTGGGTATTTACATAGATATACATGGATAATATAAAATATCGTAACTACAGTTGTACAAGCATGGTGAAGTATGTAAATGTAGCAAGTGTTTACATTTAAGCAGGTGTAGTGCTGTATCTGTACTGACAAACACACCAATTATTGATTGAATTCACTCACACACACAACCTCAGTCATGTTTATCCTCTGAAATCTTGCTGCTTTCTTATATTTTCCTGGGTAGAAAATGTGATCATTGCTTATAATGAGATTTTTTCATTAAAACGTTGCTCGGCTTATTTGGACTTATGGTTCTGAGTTTGAGAACATTCAAAAGTATGTGACTATATATGGATACATGGGCAGAGCAGGTGCCGAGGTAGCGCTAAACCCCTGAAATCTTATTAGAACCCCAGGTGCCTGCCGGATGACTGGAATGTCATGGCACTGTATGTCTTGTTGAAAATAGCCTGTTTCGTTTTGTAATCAGTAATAGAGGGTTGGCTGTTGGTCATTCAGAGGAACGGTGGCTCAGTGGATAGGATAGTGCTGTGGCCTCACAGCAAGAAGATCCTAGGTTTGAGACCCGGATTGGGCGACTCTGGAAGTTTCTGTGTGGAGTTTACATGTTCTCCCCGTGTTTGTGAGAGTTTTCTCTGGGTACTCTGGTTTTCTCCTGCATTCCAATGACATGCATGATAATGTTAATTGGTGTCTCTAAATTGCCCATTAGTATATGAAAGTGAAAACCACTGTGTCTGCACACAGCGGAATTGGTCCTCTGCATTTAACCCATCCGTGCAGTGAAACACACAAATACACACACACAGGTGAAGTGAGCACACGTGCCCGGAGCAGTGAGCAGCCATCACGGCACCCGGGGAGCAACTGGGGTTAGGTGCCTTGCTCAAGGGCACTTCAGCCATTTATACTCTATACCCTCCTAATCCTATTTTTAGGGTCACAGGGATGCCGGCACCCAGGGCAGGATCAACCCTAGACAGGGCGCCAATCCATCATAGGGTGCACACAGACAATCACACGCAGATTCACACACTAACGGTCAATTTAGAGACACCAATTAACATAATATGCATGTCTTTGGAATGCGGGAGGAAACTGTAGCACCCGGAGGAAACCCGCCGAGAACACGGGGAGAACATGCAAACTCGGGGGAAAAATCGAGTGTATTTTTATTATAATATAACAGCATTATATTTTTCTATGCTGTGGCGTAACAGCAAGGACGCGGACACGCAGCGTATAGGAAACACTCGCTGTCACATTCCCTTAGTCACTACTTCTTCTTCTTCTTCTTCTTCCGGTCTCTCAATTCCTTAGTCACCAAAACACAATAAAACACATTAAATCAAACATGGAACTTAACGAAAGTGAGGCACACTGCTTGTTGGGAGTCCGGTCACTCCCACACCCCACTAATCTTAGTGAAATATGCAGCTATATGTAAAAATACTCTACACGTTTGTAATAAGTGCAGTGTTTTCCGCGTTGCTGGCCATTTGACGTTTGAGCACGAGCAATATGAAAGCGGGGATGCGCACGCATAAAACAGTGACGCGCACGTACTGTCACAGTTAAAGTCTGTCATATAAACCGGCTGTGGCGAGTCTCGGCAGCTCGCGCACAAATAGACAGGCTCGTTGTAAAGTGTCCGTGCTGATTGTATTTTTATTTTTTTGCACATTTTTACTAAATATCTACAACTGTCGTTATGTTGTGGACGGTTAGCACGGCCGTTAGGAAATTTTCGACATCCTCCGTAAGTAACGATGCTACTTAAACCCTCCATTGCCGCTTTTGTTGCCGCTGTTAGCAATGAATGAAAATGTGCAGTCAATGTGCAGTCAAGGCTGGGCGCAAGACTAACAGAAAACACGACTGTAAAATAATAATAAATAAACAAATAGTGCACTCCTGGATAATGGCGAACAACTAAATGACAGGCGGGTGTGGTAATTGTTAAACTCTTGTAAAATCGGAGTGATTTGTGTCACTCAAGTGTCTTGCATGCAGGCGCAACGTAGGCTTACATTAGGGTAGGTGTACGAAGTGATGTGTTTGCGTTGTCTGTATATTAATCCACAGTTCGTGGCTATAGAGCTTTTCTTCTGGTTGTACTGGCGTCAGAGCTGTACAGTTGGCCAGTGTACCCAGTGGCCACGTTGCTAGTTACGGAAAGGCATGCATTGAGTTGCATCAGCACTGCATATCACATTACAAGACAGAAAAAGGTTATTAAATAGCCATTTTAATCGTGATTGAGGAGTGATATATAACCGGTGACTTCTTTTTTAAAACGTTATGCGTCTTTTTCTAGTTTTCCGGCTCTTATCTTAGGCGTAATTTGGGGTTATCTTCCAACACATTTGCTACAGCCACAAATATCTCTCTCTCTCTCTTACACACACACACACACTCTCTCTACACATATACTGTACGTATAAATATATAATCCATTATAAATGCATCAAATAAATCTAAACCCATATTAAAAAATAGTGCCTTCGTTAAATTTTTATCCAATATATTGTAATTATTAATATTACTGATGGTAAAAAAAATACGAAGTTAGTTCTATTACACAGTAGTTATCATAATTTATAACTTTCCCCTGTTTTATTTATTTTATTTATTCGTTTTTATCTTCTGCAGTTTTATAAGTTAATAATATCGTCGTGTCATTGATCTCACACACAGGCTTATTACCAAAATAAGCTGAGGCTGGCGCTGATTGGTCAGAGCCTGTTTGGACAGGAAGTGTACACCAGCCTTCGGAAGCAGGGCCATAAAGTAGTGGGCGTGTTCACTGTGCCGGATAAAGATGGCAAGGCGGATCCACTGGGTGAGTGAAAGCATGAGGAGGCGGGGCATAAACCAGTAACCCACTGGGGGATGGGATGGGGGCAGGGGGGTGAAAAGTAGGAATGAGAAGTAACACATAAGAAGAATGTAATGTTTGTTTTGGTTGTGTGACTGGCTTCTTGATATACATTCATTCGTTCATTTTCTATACCCGCTTAATCCTCATTTAGCGTCACGGGAAAGCCAGTGCCCACTCGGCCACTTTGGGCCCGAAGGCAGGAACAACCCGCCAATCTATCATAGGGTGCACACGCACACACACTCAATCAAACACAATCAAATTCGCACACTATCGGGCAATTTAGAGACACCATTTAACCTATCATGCATGTCTTTGTAATACAGGAGGAAACCGGAGTATCCGGTTGAAAACATGCAAGAACACGAGGATATGCAAACTCCACACAGAAATTTCCTGATGAGTGTGTGGCCTAATTGTGAGGGTGGCAATGAGAGTGTAAATACAGCCTGGTCTGTGTCAAATGTTTATCCACCTGGTCTTCCTTGTAAGGATTTTATTAACGAAAGAGCCTGAGGAGTTGTAAATAACATAAAATCACAGCTAATCACTGTCCGTTAGTGAGAGGCAATTTCTTGCTCTTATGCGGTGTAAAGTCTTCTCGGTATTCTCACTGTAATTACTCCTGTAATTACTAGATAATTATCGGTAATTACTGGAGAATAGGTTTTGAAATGTCTTTACCACTTTTCTGTCTTTTTTCTGTCTGCTTACACACACACATTCACACACTAATGGCCAATTTAGCGACACCAATTAACCTATCATGCATGTCTGGAATGTGGGTGGAAAGCCGGAGTACCCGTAGAAAACCTGGAACAAGAAAGAACATGCAAACACCACACAGAAATTTCCAGAGTCGCCCCACACGGGGTTCAAACCCAGGATCTTGTTGCTGTGAGGCCACAGCACTATCCACTGCGCGATTCTGAATACAATATGGAATTTGGAAACTTTCACATCATTGCATACTGTTTTTGTCCCAACTTTTTTGGAATTGGGTTTGTACTTTAGTCAGGACTAGTTTCTAAAGATTTAAGAGTTCTGCTGGGCACATATCGCTGGAGAAAATCAGATAAATAAGCAGGTCCAATGGTCCAAACATTTATATACTAGTTACAAAAGCTTGAAATCTATTCTGTAACATACAGGTAACCAATGTAGGAATTTGAGAATGTGGGTGATGTGTTCTCTTCTTTTACTTCTAGTTAGCACTCTGGCATCTTCATCCGAAATCAGCTGAAGCCGTTTGATAATCTTTTTTAGAACGCCACAGAAGAGCATTACAATAATCAATTCGACTGAAAATAAAGGCGTAAGGAATTTTCTCTAGGTCTGATTGTGAAAGAGGATCTCTGATCTTGTTTATGTTCTTAAGATGTTAAACACTGAAATGTTTAATGATTTTATGTGACTGTTAAAACAGAGATCAGAGTCAATTATTACACCGAGGTTACAAGCTAGCTCTGTAGGGCTTTGGAATGTAGTTATACCGCTAGTTTCTGGCGCTTCTGTTCATTCCCAAATAGAATAATCTCAGTTTTAATTTGGTTTAAGTGTAAAAAGTTGTGAACCTTCCAGTTAGTGATGTGTTCAAGGCACTTGCACAGAGAGGCATTTTTACACTCAGAGTCTGTTATTAGGGAAGCACAGTTATAGTGTCATTACCCCTTTGTACAAAGTCTGTTATCTTACAGCAGCAGTGTGTCCTTATCTGACCTAGTCCCTTGTGCTCAACCTGCTCTTCAGCTGTGGCAGCAGAAAAAGACGGCACACCCGTGTTCAAATTCCCTCGTTGGCGTGTGAAGGGGAAACCGATTCCGGAGGTAGTGGATGCCTACAAGGCAGTGGGTGCTGAGCTCAACGTCATGCCCTTCTGCTCCCAGTTCATTCCTATGAATGTGATCGATCATCCCAAACACGGTTCCATCATCTACCACCCATCTATCCTCCCTAGACACAGAGGAGCTTCTGCCATCAACTGGTATACATCATGTACTCATAATATGTCTGTCTGCGTGTGTGCATGTATGTGTATTAACGTTCGGTGGCACATAAAGTTTAGTTAGTATTTATAATTTCAAGCAAACTGGCACTATTAGTTTACCCATCCTTGTGAAACGAAGGCATCCATGTATTGATTTAAGTGCATATACAGTTTTCAATATTTTTCCGTGAATAAAGCACATGTGTACCTACAGGACACTGATTGAGGGCGACAAAAAAGCCGGCTTCTCTATATTCTGGGCTGATGATGGTTTGGACACTGGCCCCATCCTGCTGCAGAAGGATTGTGCAGTGGAGCCAAACGACACTGTGGATACACTGTACAACCGCTTCCTCTTCCCAGAGGGAATCAAAGCCATGGTAAGTCAATGTCTCGCTTACATAATGCACCGCAATGTAATTCATGTACTACTGCCACATACTGACTATACAGATTTCAACAGGTGGAGGCAGTGCAGCTTATCGCAGATGGCAAATCCCCCAGGATCCCACAAACTGAGGAGGGAGCAAGCTACGAAGGCATCCAAAAGAAATCCAATGCTAAAGTAAGTACATTAATTCACAGATAGACACAAAGCTCAATATTTATAGACTGTTTTATTTTAAACTTTTATTTGACAACCGGTGTCCAGTGTCATGTTCCAAGGTGCTGTTAGAGGAATTCTTAAAGGATAAATGTATTTGTAAAATCTTTTACAGATATTTTCTATTTGTTTTAGGAATTAATGGGGTTGGACAATGAAACTGAAACACCTGTCATTTTAGTGTGGGAGGTTTCATGGCTAAATTGGACAAGC
>JAOUQT010000013.1:7815347-7826667 GCA_025769995.1 Xyliphius kryptos | reverse complement strand
CCCAGCCCTAGTTTACACTCTCCAGCAGAGAAACGTAGGTTACTCTGATCCATCCAAACCCATGCACCTTCCAGTCAAGACTTTTACAGCTCATCCCTTTCTGTCTTGCTCTGAAATACAAATATTGCTGGGACCAAGTTCATACATAGACTCAAAGCCTTATTCAAAATACTCACATCATCTTCTGCATGCACCTCATCCTCAGCTTCCTCTGTTGGTTCTTCTGCCTCTTCAGGTTCTTCCTCAACCTTGGAAAAAAAACAGTTTAGATGTAGTGGGACCAAAAAAAATACCCATCAGTGTAAAGGCATAAGACACGAACCTGTTCATCCAGTCCTACGTTCATGCTGAGTCTGAGCATGCGCTCTATTCGGTCCCCATAAGCTTTGGTGTCTGCCAGTTGGTATCCTGAGCGCAAAGTGGCAGTTTCAAACAAAACCACTGCCAGATCAGCAGCTGTCTGGTCATCAGCATCATCCTGAAAGCAAAAAAAAATAATAATTTTTGAATATGCTTCAAGACTGAAACCAACCACCATTGCCTGAGAAAGCAGTACTTACATTGACTTTCTTCAGCATCTCTTTAATGAGAGGGTGGTTGGGGTTGATTTCTAAAGTTTTCTTCTGACTTGCATAATAACTAGAAAAGGTGGGGGGGGGGGAAGGTCATCTTCAATAAAGACACTTGAAACACAAAAATGAGGCATGAGGTGTTAATTATTGTGAATAAAAATCCCAGGAATGCATCCGGAATGATGTGAAGCAGAGAGCCATTACACTTTTTCCAGTGTTTGACAATACACAATCCCCAGTGCCTTATTACAGTCATAAAATGGTTACAAAACATTACTAGGTTTGATGTGTTTTAATAGCAAGAATATTGTCAATTGTTCTGTGATGTAATGTCTGGTTTTTAAAGTGAATGCTGGGGAATTGCTACTTCATTAGTACAGTTAATTTTCCTACACATAACAGGAGGTGCACAAGTTAACATTTAAACTGTTAGGATAGCACAACCTTGGCCAAAGTAGCCAGTGTCAAATTTAATTAAAAACTTAAGCTTTGAATGCCAACATGGATAGTCTGAGTGAATACCTAAACAGATTTAAAAAGCCTAGTTTTGATAAATACTGAATTTAATAAATGTTCATGCCAAATTAAAAATAATTTGTATTCAAACATCTTCCACTTAGTCCCCAATAGGGTTGTGGGAGTTTCTCATGCCATCCAGAAAAGAATGTTTTGGGAACTGGGCCGATAGACCAGGACAGGGCACCAATTTATTGCTGGGTGCACTCATTTGATCTGGCAATTTACAAAAATAATAAAAATGCACATTGCTGTACAATAACTTGACTTCTAATTTTGGTCATTACACAAGTTAAAAAAAAAAAATCCCTTTATATGAAATGGCAATGTTAAATACACAATGTACAGCTAAGCATGTGAGAGGTATTTGCCTTCAGCTCTAGTGTATTAGAGCCCTTAATATACATACTTTGTGGAAATGTCTTTTCCTGTCTGATAAGCCTGAGCCTTCATGATCCTCTCCATGTTTCCAGACCAGCCATACTGACTGGCCACAAGAGCACAGGGAGACTTTGTTAGCCTCTGGGACAGTGTTGCCTTCTCAATCTACAAAGAAGAAAAAAAAAATAATAATAATTTTGGGTTCATGTACAGAGCATATAGGTATGATTTTGGCTCCATTCTAGTGTAATGTTAAATGATAAGCTTTTTTTCAAAGCGCATACCGTGTCCTTTAAGGCTTTGTCTTTCAGCCAGGTGGTGAGGGGCTCAAACTCTTTTTCTAGGGCTTCCCTCTTCTCCTTGGCCTTTTCACTTTCATCAAATTTCACTCCTTCCTTGGCCACGTTCTGAAAACGCTTGCCATCGAACTCTGGCAATGCTTGAATGCAGTACTCATCTACAGGCTCAGTTAAGTAGACCACTTCATATCCCTTCTTCAGTAACCTTTCGACAAACGGAGAAGACTCTGCCTAAAAAAAGTCCACATACAGTTTTAACAACCCACCCAAAACAAGCACATAGTAGGGATTTTGTTTGATTAAAAAAGCAAGTAATTTATATAGCACTTTACAGTACATTGTCACACCTGAAACACCAAAGTTACAGTGGCAGGAACTAAGCCTTGGGAGGACCAATGATCATAGGGGACTAACCTCCTTTCTGTTGGTTCCAGCCATGAAGTAAATTTTGTCTTGCTTCTCTTTCATTCTCTCCACATACTGCTCCAAGCTGGAGAGCACTGACTCACTGTAAGAGGTCTGGAAGCGCAGCAGCTTGGCCAGTCTGGTTCTGTTGGAATGGTCCTCAATCACACCCAGCTTGATGTTGGTACCAAATTCCTTCCAGAACTTGTCATTGTACTGCTCCTCTGCGATTTTTTTAATCATATCCAGAGTCTTGCGTACCAGTTTCTTACGGATGACCTGAAATTATGGATTAGAGCACGGTCTGATAAGCAAGCTCACAGTAACAATTAAGATAAATGTGTGTTTTTTTAAAGTTGCAAGCTTATCACAAGGCACTTGATCTTACTAGGTCAGTACTGGAGTAACTAAAGTTGTACGTTTATAAGTACCCAGAGCAAAGACTTTAAAGCCTCATTTCTTGAGGAGTCAGTCATTCCTGACCTGTATTCAGATTTAAATGAATTTACCCTTAATCAGTACAAATATTTGTGATAAGTTGTATGTTTGTGGACTAACTGCAACTGCACACTATTCCATTTTATACCTGAATTTAACATTCCCTTCTCACTATATTGTACTTCACTTATTGTATTGCAGGTGTTTTAGTTATATATTCTGTAAAACAGAGCCTTTGCTATACTATATGTAAGTTTTAGGAAGGTATTTAGCAGCATATAAATCAAGTGGAAAGGGTTAGCGCATTAAAAATATAACATTCTATACAACACCACCACTTTGAGTCTTTACACCCATCAGGCAGAGGGGGCTTGGCAAGTTGGGTGAGGGATTATTAAATAAACTAAAATGTGCAGAATCACCAAATAAACAACTTAATTGTTTTTGGAATTTAATATTTGTTAAACAGCAATTCTTGCTAATTTTAATATGGTACAACATCCACATGTTGAGACTTATTCCTAAACTTTAAGTCCCTGAATTAAAGATGGAATGTTTCTATTCGATGAGGCATTTTTAATGTCTTGCCAGCTGGAAACTGGCCAGGCTAGTTTAAACAAATGTTGCTGTAGTAACTGAGTGAGGCCAAGCTCTAGCCTCTTATGGAACCTTTTTTTGCACAAAATGAGCCAGACTTATCTTAAACCCAGCTTTAGAGTTATCTTGCTTAGTGGAAAAGGCCCCCAATTTACAGGATTCTCAAATTGTGTAAACAGACAAAAATATTTTACCTTTAATAGCTTATGTTGCTGCAAAGTTTCTCTGGAAACATTTAGAGGAAGATCATCGGAGTCCACCTTGAAAGACAGTAAAGGTCAGTTTAGATCCATAAAGCTTTGAACAACAAGTTAACACAAATGAACAACCCATTTGTGGTGGAGCAATGCTTGACAGACTTTTCCACTTGATTTTGGAAGTCCTGTAAAGGTATATTAAGGTAAAATCCACTCACCACACCCTTAATGAAGTTCAGGTATTTGGGCATCATATCATGGAAGTCATCAGTGATGAAGACCCTGCGTACAAACAGCTGAAGGAAGATTTAAGTATATTTAAACTTGAGTAGAAAGTGTTATTTTTATATACTTTTCAGATCTGATACCTTGATGAAGTCATTCTTTTTGGTACCATATTCATCGAACAGACCTCTGGGGGCTGCCGCAGGGATAAAGAGGATGGATTTGAATGTGACCTCTCCCTCAGCTGTGAAGTGGATGTGATTCATGGGTTCTTCATTGTCCTGCATGAACGGAAATCATGAGATCCAATTGTGTCATTTAGGTTACCATTAACAGAGAAATGCGCACCCTTGAAAAAGTCTTGTAAAAAGCCTTGTATTCATCCTCCTCTACTTCTTTAGCAGGTCTCTGCCAGATGGGTTTGATGTCATTCATCAGCTCCCAGTCCCACACGGTCTTGTCCACCTGAAAACATTAGGAGTTTAGAATATTGTCAAAATATCTAATCTGCTACTATTAAATCTTCAGTACCTTCTTGGTTTTGGGTTTGTCCTTTTCTTCTTCCTCTTCAGCAACCTCAGCTTCATCCTCACTGGCTTCCTCCTTAGCCTCTTTTTCAGCTTCATCTTCCTCAATGGGCTCCTCTACAGTTTCAGTCTGAATATGAAGACATTTGTAATCTTATTCAATCCTAATCTGGTTAGTTATACTGAAGATTAAAATCCCAGCTAATGTCTTACCTTGCTGCTCCACACATAGATGGGGAAGTTAATAAACTGCGAGTATTTCCTTACGAGGTTTTTGATAGTCTCCAGTTCAAGGTAGTCGGAAGCTTCCTCCTTCATAACCAAACTATGATAAATAAAATCTGCCTTTAGTAAGTTCCTGTTGACTTTACATTGAAGGGTTTGTACAAGTATTTTTTGGTAAAGCCATTTACTGCAATAATTTGTTACCCAAGTATTAACATGAAGGGTTAAGGGTAAATGTTTAAGCAGGTTTGCTTTATAATGACCAATTAGTGCAGCACAACAAACCATTTCATGGGGGGTTAAAAAAAAAAAAAAAAAAGAATAATAATTTGGTAACATTTAGTACACTGAAGAAAAAAGTTAACCCTTTATCAACATACTCCATTTTATTTACATTAGACTTCAGCTTGTTTTGGCACTTTGGGTCTTAAGTAGGCTTGCTAGGTATTGGTGGAAAGCAAATCTTCCAAATAGTACATACGTGATGGTGGTTCCTCTGCCCAAAGTGTCACCACGTGGGTCCTCGATGACTGAGAACTCATTTGAGTCTGACTCCCAGATGTGCTGGGTGCCATTGTTGTGCTTGGATGTAACAATGACCTTGTCAGCCACCAAGAAGGCTGAGTAGAAGCCCACACCAAATTGACCAATCAGCTCTGAAGTAGACTGGCCTTCTGACTGCATCTCAGTCATCTTGCTGAGGAACTCACTGGTGCCAGACTTGGCAATTGTGCCCAGGTTTCTGATTAGTTCATCTTTGGTCATACCAATGCCAGTATCTGTGATGTGCAGCATGTTCTTATCCTTGTCAGACTGAACAGAGGGAAGAGAATTTAACAATTGGGTGGATACGATTTTAAGGTATTGGGAGCTATTAGGAATTAATATGAGCAAAAACAATATCAGGAATTGACTGAATTACAAGCAGCTACCTGAGCATTCAAATTCCCTATACAATGTAGCATGCATGTTTCATATTATAAAACTATTAATAGCATAAAAGCAATGCAAGTCAGTGATCATAATTGTTTTGCTTGAAACCAAGTTGCCATATGAATCTTGCATATTTACACATACATTTTCACAATTATTAAGGAAAGAAAATGTCACCTTCATAATTACACATCATCATTCAACGACAACCTGAACCAGGATTGTTTTAGTATAAATGTTGGATATAGAGAAGCAAAAGCCTAAAAACCTAAAGCCTAAAACCTGATCTATTTGCAATGCAAATGTAAAAGCACACTCAAGACCATCACAAGCATGTAAAAATAAGGATGGTGAATGAAACACACCTTGATCTTCACAGTCAGCTCCTCATTTCCAGCAAGTGCATCGTCATTCGTCAGGGACAAGAGACGAATCTTATCCAAGGCATCAGATGCATTAGAGATAAGTTCCCTTAGGAAAATCTTTTAACAGAAAATTTATTAAAAAGTTACAAGCCATTCTGCCAATATAGTATTTTACAACAAGCATGACCAAAGCCGCATGAAGTTTGAAGTTTAAGTTTTTGCTCAAAATATTTAGATGAGGCCCACCTCCTTGTTCTTATATAAAGAGTTGATGATCAGCTTCATCATTCTGTTCACTTCTGCCTGGAACATATGCTTCTCAGATTTTTCTCGAAGTTCTTTAATTTGTGCTGCATTCAACCCATCCAGTTGAATAGCTTCTTCCTCTCTATGTACAGAAAGTATCAAATTAAACTGATTTATTTAGCACAAAGTTTATTTTGTATCTTAATTACAGCCGTTAACACTAACCTCTGAACAACTTCATCATCCGTCCGGGATCCATCTCTGCTCTTACCTAGGTCTTCATCAACCGTACCATCAAACTCATCATCTGCTTTAACTGATGCTATGAAAATGAAACACCCAAGTTACTTAATTTTACAGTGAAGGAAAAAAAGTGTAATTTAACGCATGTAGTTAAACATTGTACTGCCATCAGTAGCCATTAGGGGGGCAAACTTTAAATTCTAATTAGTTTTTACATTGAATTGTTCAGTTTTATACCTAGTTAATTTCTTTGTATAAACTCAAAACTCTAGCTCTTAAAAAAAAAAAAAAAAAAAAAAAAGTTAGCAATTCAGAGATTTTTAGGGGCGTCAAGGTCAGAAATCTGTGCAGAAATCAACCAGAGTTGTTCTTCACACAAAAACTGAGCAATTTCTCCTCACCTTCCCAGCTTCAGCCCACTTACTACCCATCTTAAGTGATGGGTCAGACATTACAGAAAACAACAAAGACAAGATTATATAATTTATAGGTATGTTTATTGCTCCAAATCACTACATTTAAGCAGATTTTATTTATTTATTTTTAACTTACTAGGCCTTAGCTTCTGGTAACAGAAAAGCATCCTGGGATTTACGTTTTATTACCGATGATAAAGATATCAGTAAAGTCAACATTAAAATGCTTAACACTAAACCTACAGATTTAGTAACTAGTAAGGCTAAGTATAAAGCAAGAACGCTAACAATCACATGCAAATCATTCATATGTTTTGCGTTACATGATACAAGTTAGTTCTATAGCTTTAATATTTAGAATTCAATTATGAAAAAAAACGGCTTTTTAAAGAATGTTTAAGGCTATTTAGAAGCCACAGAGAGCTTCTAATTTGCGGAGGAAACTTCTAGAACCTCATGCAGCCATTCTGTATCTTATCTCTTCCCTGTATCTTAGCTCTTCCGCAACACAAAAAAACCTAATGGCACTAAGCGAAAGGCATTTTGCAAACATTACACATAATAACGATTTTGAGAATGGAAACGTTAATTTACAACGCACGTCAAGTTCAAGACAATGAAAATACGATAAAAGGCACCTAAATGGCTACTTTCAATTCACCAAAACATATACTTACAGAAAACTAGGAAAGCACAAACCAACCCGATCACCCATAACCGCTTCATTGTAGTTGACGAAAGCGCTTTACTCCAAAGCACGTTAGAGGTTATAACCACACACCCTCCCCGATTAACTCAACCAAACGCGACTGTATTCAGCAACAGCTCGGCTTTATCACGGTCTCAGTTCAGCGGTGCTGTGAGACCAGAGCTGACCAATCCCAGCTCCCCACGCACACCAACGCACCAATCACGGATCGATCCGCATGCACGCGCGACCAATCACTTCTTTACATGTCCGTTTTCGCATGGCCAAATCGTGGCTCCCCTCGATTGGTCCGATTCTGTAGCCGCGTCTTAAAAACTTCATCCTCCCTACTAAGTACTAGGAAAAACTATCGACACCTTGGTCTAACGTATTGTTTCGCAAACTACTTAGGAAGCCAGATCGCATTTGGGGACGCACCCGTCTTAAGCGCGAACTGGTTTCTAAAGTTGAATGTGAATCTGATCCGGAGTCAGTTTTGCGGTAAAAAAAAAAACACAGCGGCTGGTGTCTAATTAAGTAAATGCTCTCAAATCAGCAGGGTACTTAATTCAAAAATTAATTCAGTCAATTATGTCCTTATCATTTTGCAATGTTACAATTATACAAAGGTTCCGTTTAAATAATCAGCATGTATCCTATTTTTTTTTAAAGCATTCTCATTAAACTTAATAATGAAATAAAATCCACAATTCATGAATTGCAGATTTACAAACTGCAGACAAATATTTTAATTAATAAAACTACACGTTATCAATTACATTTACCATATAGATTCACTTACTAGTTCTACACTCTACATTTAATCTGTTCCCTAGTGGTCTGAACCACCACAGTGTCATTGCTGGACTGAGAATGGTTCACTAACCAAAGATCTTCTGTCATCCTCTGTCTTGTGATTACTGTTAAATTATTTTATGATAATTAACATTATGTGCAACAACAAATTAGCTACAGCTCTGAGTCTACATCTTTACATCTACATGATGAATAAGGTAAATGTGTGTGATAAAGTGCACACTAAACACACATTCTAAAATCTCCAGCAGGACTGTGTCTGATCCTTTTAATACAACACAGTAAATAACCCAACCTCATCAGTGTCAGTGAAGTACTGAAAGAAATCCACCACGTGTAAAATGCATCTATATGCTTTTTGGAACTTGTAAACAGTTAACAGCGAAAGCAGAAATAAGCTCCTCAAAGTTTGTCTTTTCACTGTTACAGAAGACACTTTTAATGGGTTTAACATTTGAAGACGTTCCAAATTACTTTGAAGGTAAAAACTTGAACTTATTCCAGAATGTGAACAGTTTTAAGATAACGTCAGACAAAAAGATAAAATAAGTTCAGATAGTGGCATATTTCAAATGCCATTAATTTTAAACTTCATAATATGATTTAAGATCTTTGTAATTTCTTTCAAGTCTTGATCCTGATGGCGAGCACATTATTTTCTTTCTTTCATTACATTACTTTCAAGGACTACATATTACAGTTAAAAAATAGTCTGTTTACATCTCATATAAGAGATTATGCAAAGATTCTCAATTCCTGTTCTAGGATCTGATGCTCTACATGTTTTTATTTACATTTTTTGAGTACATTCAATTAAGCTGATGATATTTTTCAGCTAAGATGTGAGTTCAAACAAAGATGTGCAGTACATTGAGGGAGACGCAGAAATGGAAAGGTACTTAAAAAATTGCATGGTAAATTGATCTGCTTACTCCTAACTTCTTCTTATAAAAAAGCATTTAAAAAATTCATTCGTACTAAGAAAATGAGTGTGCTGCATGCAGTGAGACACTTGCCGGCTGTAGGTGAAAGCTGAGGGCAGAGTGGCACTTCCTTGGGTGATGTTTATCAGTGAATAAAGGGTGGTGGTTACTTTTGGTAACATTTATTAAAATGATTAGGATTAAGCATTTGGCCCATAGGCCATCGTTTTCCCACAGGTCTACACCAATTGCTTCCGAGGTTCTATGAGCTAACAAACTACCCATCACTACTACCATGGGGCAGAGTTTTAATAGAGGAGTGACTAGGATGCCCCCCCCCCCATTTATTTTATTCTTTTAAAATAGGCATTGAATACAGCTCCAAATATTAACAGAGTGGTGATGGAAGACAACCGTGACAGCATGATTGAAGCTAAATAAAGAGTCTTGTTCAGTGAGAGAATGAGGGACTTTTCCTGTGAACTTTAGTTAAACCCAAGCTAAAATTTGTATATATTTTTTCTACTATTTAATTCCAGTTTTTTAATGGTTAAGTTTAATTTGAATCAGTTGAACTTCAAAGCTTGATAATGTAGTCATTGTTGTGCTTGCTGAGTGTGGTGGGTCATGTACATTTCAAGATGGGGACCAAATGTGAACTTGACAGATTTGGATTTTTAATTATTGATGTTTAAAGAGAAGCACTGAATATTTTTAAATAAGCACTTAATAAAACCAGAGTGGTGATGGAAGACTGCTGTGTGGTCATGGTTAAAGCCAAAGTCTTGTTCAGTTACAGGATGAGGGACCTTGTTGTGAACTTCAGTTAAAACTGAAATGAAAGCTCAAATTCTTATTAATTACAAATTAATTAGCCAGACTGCTTTTTCCAAGTGCAAGACCAACAGATTAAAAAACGTATGTGTCCCTTATGCCATTGGACTGTACAATTTTCTCTCTAGAGGGGAGGTAAAGTAAAAGTAGAACAGATGATGAGAAGGGGACCATCTTGATCTTAACATAACAAATGGGCGATAACAAAAATAGATGAAATGGCATTCTAATTAAAAATCTGCAGCACTTTATATATATATATATATATATATACTTTCTGTGTGTATTGTAATAATACTGCTATTGGAATCTTATGTTCCCTTAGAGAACCCTTCCAAAGGGATCAAAAAAGTTATATTTAATCTTAACAAATTTGTTTACTAATTCTTTAGAAGAGGTGTAAATAAAAAAAAACCTTTACACTACTTAGCACAATCTTCTCAGGCAGCAGTAGAGGTCATATATTAAAGCATTAAGTCTCAAGAGAGTGCATTATTGTGAATAAATCCTGGGAAAGAGTTGTTGTAAGGGACAACACGATGCAGAATGCGTTTACACCTCTTACCTGTGATTGCTTCACAATATTGCACAACATTAAGTACCGTATTGCTTTAATGAAATGGTTACAAACACACTATAATAAAATAAATCAAGGTTGATTCATAAATGCGTTTATTATAAACAAAATCATTTATAAATTGGTCTTCAGTGACTTAAGGTATTTGATGTCTTTTTTTCCATTTTTTAAAGTGAATGCTAATTGAGTAACAGGTTTCTGGTTTCTCTAAAAATCTAATACTGCCCTTTAATGGCCAATTTAGGTAACACAGTTATCTAGAAGGTTTTTTTCACTCAGTGTTCATTCTTTTGACATTGGGCAACAGCCATATATTATACCAGGGTCACTATTGAACTGAAAGGACAGATATTCTAGTAAGTTATTTAACATATTCATCACTGGGCTGAAGCTGTTTTCACAGCAACATTTATGAAAAATGGATTATTGTGATAATTGTGATTCACACTGAAAGTAAACAAATGCAATAATAATGTTAAAAAAATTGACTACAGTACCAGACACTTTAGACACACCTTCTATTTGCTGCAGTTATCGTCTATTTTATTAGTTGCACTTAATGTAAACAATGAGTTTGTAGTTCTACAATTACAGACCTAGTCCATTATTAACATTTACTTCTTTTGTCAGAATTTAATTTGCCGCCATTTTATTTCTCACTATGCGAAAATGTATTGCAGTCATTGTAACATCCTGCAATTTACACTATTTTTTTAGCACCATTATAATTTATTATAAAAACAGGTAGTTTTTTTATAAGCTGTGTTCTTTAATTTGGTTACTAGATGACAGTATTTGGTTGTTAGAGAAACCAGAAACCCATTACTTAGCGAACAGCATTTACTTTATAACTTACTTTAAATTATAGCATTTACTTTATAATTTACTTTATATAAT